>JASGXE010006093.1:0-45475 GCA_030068105.1 Sinentomon sp. SZTP_YWyxl | reverse complement strand
CCATCATTTCGGGGTTCCTATGCAGAATGCTGATATGTTGGCTCCTCGGTTTGCTTTCTAAATAAATTTCTGTGTGAGGTCTATGAAGTGTTTTCGAATGAAAAAGTATCTGCACCCATTTGTTGCCATGTGTTATTGTTACTTTTTCTTATCATTTATTGTGCAAAGAAAAAAGAATAAGTAAAAATTCCGGCTGCCTTGCATGCGGGTCTTTCGTCGTTGCACCAAACAAACCCCAGCAAGGATATAGCCATGCTATGCCGTGAGCCAATTTTTGTTCTGGCCCAACGCCTCAGGTCCAGTAAATGATTAGGCTCAACTGCAGTGTAATATTTGGCCACTGTTTTGCACCAGAGCCATGAGCACCTTGCGCTCCCAACCAAGTAAAGGCCTTCGTCTTGCCATGTTTGGGTTTTCCGTCACGTTCGAATACAAACCAAAATCAAATTCTGTTTTTGTTTCTCAGGTGATTGAATATGGATCATATGAGGCAGACCAGAAAATCAGATTTTTTGCCAACTGGGTGGGAAAACGAAAGGAAAGGCTGGAACGTACGCAACAGAAAAATATGCTCAGTCAAGCAAAATATCAATATCGAAGAAACTTTTCGCCAGGCTAAATAAAGCATGAAAAACGATTCCATACTTTTCCCCACTCGATTCTGATATACGAGTAGTGTTGCGTTTTTGCTGGACATGGCCCCACAAAGCAAATGTTGATTTTTTCATGGCCGACCTGTCACAGGAACAGGTAAGGTCACACAGACGAAGTCACCCAGAGACAAAAACGGGCAATAATTTTATTTCTACTGACCTTTCAAATGTGATTTTTTATTCTCTCTACAGGTGCTTCTTCTTTTGCTCTCTGTCTTTGTTTCATGAATTTGGCCATTACACGCAGAACTACACATTTAAGCATACGAGAGCGTCATTTTAAGCATCGTACATTGTAATACGTGTGGAGGAAACACGACTTTTCCTCGCAAAAAGATAGGGATAGGTATGAAGGTACGGATAGACTGTAGGATTGATTAATTAGGACTATAGACTACAGGAAATTATGATAAGACCACGTATAAGTTGACATCTTGACAGCTTATGATTTTCATTAATCGCAGCAAATGATTTTCACTATTAGACAGCAAGTAATTTTTCATTATTCGCAGAAAATGATTTTCAGAAAAAGACAGCAAGTGATTTTTATTTGACAGCTAACGATTTTCATTATTCGCAGCAAATGATTTTCATAAGACAGCATGTGATTTTCATTATACGACAGAATATGATTTTCATCATTCAAGTCTACCAAATGCTTTTCATTATTCGACAGCTAATGCTTTTCATTCTTCGACAGCTAATGCCTTTCATTATTCGACAGATGACTTTCATTAGGTACCTACTCGACAGTTAGGAATCATTTTCATGATTCGACAGATAAAATGATTTTCATCATTCGACAGCTGATGATTTTCATTGTTCGAGAGCGATGCTTTTCATCAATCGAAATAATTTTCATTGTTATGCAGCTAATGATTTTCATTTCACGAAATGATTTTTATTGCTCGGTAGCTAATGCCTTTTATTATTCGACAGCAAATGCTTTTTGTCAATAGACAGCAAATAACTTCCAATATTCGATAGCTAATGATTTTTATTCGACAGCAAGATTTTCATTATTCGACAGACGTAATCATTTGACAGCTAATGAGTTTCATTCTTCTGTTACAGCTAATGATTTTCATCATTCGACAACAAATGCTTTTCATTGTGCGACAGCAACTGATTTTCATCATTCGACAGCCGCATTTCATGAATCGACAGTAATTGCGATCTTCATTATTTGTCAGCAAATGATTTCATTTTTCGACAACTTCTGCTTTTCGTTATTGGACAGCCAATGACTTTCATTGTTCGACAGCTAATGCTTTTCATCATTCAAATAATTTTCATTGTTCGGCAGCTAATGATTTTCATTATTCGACCGTTGGTTTCACTGTTCGACGGCCAGATCTTCATTTTTGACAGCATGATTTTCATCATTCGACAGCTGCTTTTAATTAATCGGCAGCAATTTCGATCTTCATTATTTGACGGCAAATGATTTCAGTATTCGACAACTTATGCTTTTCGTTATTGCACTCTAAACACGAAGTTCTGTTTGGAACACTATATTTTAACATGGGCTTTGATAGGAAGTGTTCTTTTAAGAACATTTATGGAACACTTGGTGTGTTCTTGGAACACACAGTGTTCCAAATCTGTGACATTCCTGTCACAGATTTGGAATACATGCGAGCAATTTGGAACACCTTAAGTGTTCCAAATCGCACACTCAGTGTGTTCCAATAACACACACCAAATGTTCCATGAATGTTCCTAAAAGAACACTTCCTATCCAAGCCCATGTTAAAATATAGTGTTCCAAACAGAACTTCGTGTTTAGAGTGTGGACAACTAATGATTTTCATTATTCGACAGCTGATGCTTTTCATCATTCAAATAATTTTAATTGTTCGGCAGCTAATGATTTTCATTATTCGACAGCTGGTTTCACTGTTCGACAGCTAGATCTTCGTTATTTGCAGCAAGATTTTCATAATTCAACAGCTGATGACTTTCATTGTACAACAGCTAATGATTTTCATAATTCGGCAGCAAAATTATTCCATTATGCGTTTCCTTATCGGTGGTCTTCCCTAGTTTTTTTAATTTCCGCATTCACTGTCGGCAAATGTGAATACAATTATTACAATCCACAATTTTGTTGCAATTCTTGTAATCAACCGTTTGCACTGATTTTGCTGCGGTCCCGTCTTTGAATTTTTTCATTGTCCACGGTAACCAACCGTGGTCAGCTGGTCCATTGTCCAAAAATAAATTTTGATGCTTCGAGCAGAGGTGCTCAATTTTTGCTGATGCAGTTTTAAGTTTGCTGGAACCTTGTTTAGGCCAATTGATATGGCTGCGATGAAACGTGTAATGTGTAAACGTGTAAATGTTGCGGTACGCAAATCACTAATCAGTTCCATTTGATTACTCAGTGGTAAAAGGTTTGAACATTGCGGGGGAAACGTTTTATTCTTCGCTGCATCAGTATAGATGTCGCATGTTATTTTTCTCAAGTTCGATCGTGTTTACCCCAAAGATGACGTCGTCCGAGCTCATTGCGTCGTGAAATCCGGACAGAATAGGAGTATCGTGCGCGACTCAATTTTTTCAACAAATTTCTGCATCCCTGCCTGCAAAGATTTTTCACGAAAATATTTCTATCCTCTTACAGATTGCCTGGAGAATGGTGAATTCAGTTTTCAGCGATGAACAGAACGCCTCCTGTCAGCGGAACTCGGATCTTCCAGAAATCGTCTGATGAAGTGAGAATCGCCCATCATCGCGTTCTGTGACCAAATGACCGAGAGCATTGATATGAAAAAGATGTCGAGACCCTGACGCAGGATGTCACGTCGCGTGATTGGTTATGTTTATCACACAGACAGACACGTGGCAATGTCAGACGTCTGAAGACATAACTGATTGGCCAACAAGTGCATTGAACATCAGTTTCAAGAAAATTGCATGGAAAACGCCCGTACCATACATGTGACACGCCAAGTGTAAAATACTACAAAGTCAGCTTTCCCTGCGTGTTTCGCGTCCCAAACGTGCGATTCCTGGACGGGTAACAAAGCAGTATTGCCACTTCAGATAAAAAAACAACGACTGCGGCACACAATGTTTCCGTTCAACGAAAGTGACATAAACCTCACCAAACTTCTCATCGAAAACGAGGAGGAATCAGACGCCATGGAGTTGTGGGAAGCCATTTTAACAGCGTTGATCCTCTCGGTGATTATTATTTTCACCATCGTCGGAAACCTGTTGGTGATTGTGGCAGTTTTCAACTATAAACCGCTCAAGACGGTCCCAAACTATTTCATCGTTTCGCTGGCAGTCGCCGACTTGACGGTGGCCCTGCTGGTTCTTCCGTTGAACGTGGCAAAATCGATCGCTGGGCGCTGGTTGTTCGGCCTGATCGTGTGCGAAATGTGGCTCACCTGCGACGTTCTCTGTTGCACGGCGTCCATACTGAACTTGTGTGCAATTGCCCTCGACCGCTTCCGGGCAATCACGGACCCCATCAAGTATGCGAGGAAAAGGACCCCGCAGAGGGTCCTCCTCATGATATTCGCTGTCTGGCTACTAAGCGCCATAATAAGTTCCCCACCAATACTCGGCTGGAACGACTGGCCGGAGGTGTTCGATTCGAACACACCCTGTACCCTTACAGAAGAAAAGGGTTATGTTGTGTACTCCTCTCTGGGTTCATTCTACATCCCCCTGTTCGTGATGACAGGGGTGTACATAAAAATCTACATCGCAGCAAGGAGGCGATTGAGAAAACGGACAATGACGACGAAATTTAACACCCAAACGAAAACAACGCGATTGTCGGCCAGCGTTGGCGGGAACCAAAACTTGGAGTTGGCCAACAAGCCGGAAGCAAGCGAGGCGGACAAACAGCAAAGGTGTTCGTTTAGCAGCAACATCAGTTTCGAGGGGTCATCCTCGGAAAAGAACTCCAAGAACGAAGGACAATCGGGTGGAGGGGATTGTGGACTCTTCCGATGCAGCTTCCCCTACTCCTTCAGAAAGAAGAGGGATGTCAAGGGGACGGGCGTCAACAACACGATTTTGATTGCGCCCGAGGTGAGGGAGGAACGGGTTGGAAGTGAGTGTGAATCAGAAGCGGCTGCCCAGACCAACAAAACCCTCCTGCCGTCCCCGAAACCACAGTCCTCAAGCGATCAGAAGCCCCAGCACACCAAGCACGCCACATTGGGTGTGCACGGCGGGAGTGTCCACCAGATCCTGGAACAACGTCAAAGAATTTCTCTGTCCAAAGAGAGGCAGGCCGCTAAGACCCTTGGGATCATCATGGGCGTGTTCGTATTCTGTTGGCTACCTTTTTTCTTGATGTACGTAATCCTTCCGTTCTGCTCCTCCTGTGCTACACTCCATCCAAAGGTCATAAACTTTGTAACGTGGTTGGGCTACATTAACTCTGGCCTCAACCCGATCATTTACACGATATTCAACACCGACTTCAGGAACGCTTTCAACAAGATGTTTTTGAAGAAACCTCCAAATGTGAAGCAGAACAGCTATCAGAAGTCTATGCAGATGAGCCACTACTCTGGTGAAACGTGAGGGAGGAGTGCAGAAAATAATCGCTAATCGCTGCGTAATTCTAGCTGTTTAATTATTCACAACGCATGCACTGAAAAACATGTGTGAACAATTTCCAAGGTCAAGGGTGAAGGAGCTGGGGCACTCCAAAAGTCCAGGATTGGATGATTCCGTGGGACCAGATGGGCTGGTATCGGGGTGACGGTTCAGGTTGATTCTGCACTACTTCTACAGGTTCTGCTTCAGAGTGCAATCGTTATGTTGAAAAAAGAAAAATAGTAATTGCTCACACTTCCAAGTTCGAGACTCAGTAAACAGTGGATTGGATTTCTTCAACTTTCCTGATGACTTTAGATGTGAAATAGCATATGTCGTGCTGTAGGATTTTGGTGTGAAACCAGCTTGAAGGACATTCTGGCTGGCAGATGAGTGTTTAACATCACTATGCATCTTAAAAACTAATTAACACTAATTAACTAAACAGTGGTTTTAACTAAACTGACCAACCAAACTAAAAGATTTTGGTTCGAGTACATAAAACGAGTGGAAACTTGTTCGTGCGCAATCATCAGAAAATTGGCACCGATGGCTATAAAACAATGGAGATTTTCACAAAATCTCGCTGGTCGTGTATCTGTATTTGACTAAAGAGAGTGGAAAAGAGATTTTCGCAAAATAGGTCATGGTCATGGTGGACCCCGTCACTTTCCTTAATCTGCTAAACATACATAAAATGCATGCAGTGCTTTTGAAATTTGCATTTTGTTATTGGAATTTTTTTACCAAATGTCTTCGGAGACAGGAGAAATTTTCGGGGCATAATTTATTCAGGGGCCCATCCACTTTCAACAGAACTTATGCAACTTTACACCAAACACGAGTGTCATGACGTTTTGCCGCGCACGACGCCATGTATTCCAAATGCCCCCTGAGTTGAAACCAGCTCCTGAGTTCGAAAACTCTTGGGGAGTGAAATTTGTGTCTTTGCACACCTTTTCAGACTTCTGATAGTGAATCGTAAAACACTTGAATTCCATGTATTTTGCGCTCTGAAAAATTAGCAAGGTGTTAAAAAGGAGGCAAAACGATTAAAAAAATCAACAGCATTGCATCTCGAACAATATGCAACCCAAACTCCTGCCATTTTAGAGGCATTTCTGGTTCAACCCTAAACATCCTTCTCAACATACTGGCTTGATTTGAAGCATTCTTGGTTGAAAGGCATGATTGTCACAAATCTGCACCAGAACATATCGTTCGGCTCGTTGAATCCTTGAACCGATGAAAAACGACCCAAATGAAAATTTCAACGTCATAAAATCCAGAAAATTTTGGATTCCCTGCATAATAGAAAGATCGTTCTCACAAGGAATTCAGAGGTGCACCTGATCTCAACGGACGTTTCGCAGATAAAATCCCGAAATCGTTTTGGAAGTTACCATGTGTTAAAATATCGGCAGAGCTTTGATACCGAATTCCTCAGATGCGAATTACAATTGTTGCACGATTTTTCTTTTTTTCATTGGAACATGGTTCCGACCTGTGGAAGAGTTTTAGGGGATGTTTTCAGCTTTCCAATGACACCAAATCATTTCATTTGAAGGTAATTTACCCATTTTATCACGGAGATAACGGCGCACGGTATCATTTTGGTTGCTGATACACGAACCAATATGTATATTTGGCTCCGTGCGCCATTATCTTCCGGATAAAAATGGTTAAATACGTATAATCTTCAAATGGAATGATTTTGGTGACATTGGAAAACTAAAAGCTTCCTTTGAACTTTTTCTTCCGCAGATCAAAAGTGGATTACTACACTAGAAAAACGATGAACAATAATTGAAAATGTGTCTCAGTACCCCTATTTTTCCCATGGTAGTAATTCCACTCTTTTCCGAAACGATTTCTGGATTTTACCTGCCAAATATTTGGTATCTCTGTACCTTTGGGATCGCCTGGTTTTCAGCTTCCCAAAACAAAAACTTTCATCAAAATAATTCATCAGTCGGCTAAAGAGAAATCTCACTTTTGTGGCCGATGCACTGTGATATGCCATTCACTTCCTTTCATATTTCTTTCACTGGATCGGCCTCGCTCGACACTGAGTGACGTCACAATTTGGATAACTTCTCAAGTTATGGTGGTCTCAGCCACTGACTCGTTTCAGTATTTTAAAAGGTGATAATTTATGACAGCCCAGGCATGGTATGTGTGAACACTGTGGGGCAGTCATAAGTCGTGTCAAAATAATTATTATTTTTGTTTGGGAGAACATCTCCATGGATATTTTCATTTGACATTATCTAATTAATAGAATAAGAAGCTGTTAATTAAATAAAATTTGTTTGAATCCTGCTAAAGAGATCCCTAATTCCTTTCCGCCTCCTTTTGAAGCAAACAAATAACACATTCAACCCCCACCCCGCCAACGCTTCACTGTGTGGATGCTTACTTTGGCTTCATTGCCAAAATTAAAATAATTTAATCAGATTGAAATAATTTAATCAATAAATTGCAAAAAACATGTGGCCACAAAAACAAGCACCAATTATTGACACGTTTGAGAACTGTTTTGTGCCAAATGCCAAGTAATAACAATTACTTTTCCAGTGACATGTTTTAACACCTAGCGCTTAAAGTTAAGTCCATTTTCCCAGAAACTTGGTAAGAATATGGTTTGGAACAAAATACTTTGAAATGATGCCAAAATATGCTGAAAATCTTGGAATTTGTTCTTTGCCATTGAAAAAAATCATCAACAAAAAGTCTCCTGTAAGATACTTTTTTTCATTTGAGCCTTTGATATTCAATGCACGAGCACCACGAATTGGAAACATAGTTCACAAAATTGTAACAAATAGGCCGCTGATCGTTCATAAATATTGAAATTGGCAACGTTTCTCCCCGCAAACGTGGGGATTGATCAAGCACAAGATCGACACAGATGAAACAGATCGCAGGTGGCTGATACTAGACCAGCATCAGCGCAAAAACAAGGGGGGAAACTTGAGAGGGATTTTGGGGGGAAACTGGAGAGGGATTTTTAACTGGAGATTGCTCCATACCAGGCGAATGTGGCTCACGTTGCGAAACCATCACTGTCAGCTCTGAGGACAAGACCAGGACGGTCTCACACCATGAACAAAATTCAATCCAAGTCTAGTGGAAGACGTCAAACTCGCCTGTTAAGTGAGATCTCTTGTGAAAATTATTCAAAAGAAAACGGAAATAACTGCATGCCATGATGCAACTGGTTGTTTGCAGTGGCCATTTCCGTATCCATTCCATGTTTTTTTTTTTCTTTTCAGTTTTTGCAGCACTACTTTCGATTAATTTCTTTCGGTTGAAGAAAAATAAGCAATGATTGGAACTTTCACTGCCGAACAAATGCCGCCAGTATCAGTATCACAGTTTGTGATACTGATTTGCTTGCTGACTGCACTGCATGGAAGCAGTTGTGCGAATGGCAGGGTTTCACGATTCTTGCAATGAAGAAGGCAAGAAGAAGGCTACGAATTTGAATTGGCTATAAAAATTCCCATTCTTGTTTTTCGATGCAGACTTGATCTACATGGTCATGCACCAATCACCATCACAGCAAATTTTATTTGAGGCGGGCATCTTGGTCAACAATCCAATGACCCACACTGCATGGTGTGCCTGGGAGTTGGAGCCTGGTGGAGACCATGAAAAATAGTTAGACACTCTTGACTGTCGCTTTTGCTTTGTCTTTTATACAAAGTTCGCCAAATTTCTTTGAACATAGAAATTTTAAAGGTTTGGTCAACACAGGACCGTCTAATTACAACAGGGCTTTATGCAACTTCACGCTGAGCATGAGTGTCATAATGTTCTGCAGCGCACGATGCCACGTATTCTATAAAATAGTCCCTGAGTTAAAACTGAGCTCCTGCGAGGGCTGTTCAAAACCTGTTGGTAAGGAGAATATTAATCAATGCCAACAGGTCACGTAAATTCTTTACACGAGAAAATGGGTGGTGAAACACTTTCCCAACTTCTAACAGTGAATGACAAAGCAACGATTACCAATCGTAAAATCACACGCTTTTATGCAAAAGGCAAATAAGTTAAACGAAAACAACAAAAGCAACTGACAACGGAAATAGGAAGCTCAAAGAGATGCAGGTTGCAAACAAAAATGACATTGATTGATGTCATAGAAATGTCGCAAATCCTTATCATCCACCCACCCATCCATCCATCAAAATAACACATGTCGAATGTCGATCAAAATGGAAGTTCTCTTGATTATGTCAAGTCGTCAAATGCGTGTAAGACATGCCGAATGCAGATCCCCAGTGAAAAAGTGCCTAATACGAGTAAATTGAAATAAAAAGCCAACATAAACATAAAAAACCCCAAATTTGAAATCAACAAAGCCGTTATGTTGCTTTATCGTGATAATGATGTTGCCGATAAAGATTTTATTAATTCTTGAGCTGGAATTGATATCTATTTAAAACCCTATCAGACACGTCCATCATTATCACCAGCAAGGCCCACAAAGTCTTGTTTCTTGAGACGTTTCTTTTTTTAAAAATTTAGAAATAAAAGTGGTATCAGGGACTCTTATGACCCAACAAAATATTTTTCTTTGAAGCCGCAGCTGTCATATGCCCTTTTGGCATCACCTACATTCCAGTAGGGGTCAATTACAAAGTGATGTTTTAACATTAATAGCACAAGTTGGTGATGCTGGTAACCTCCAGCACAATAACAACAGGGATAAAAACTTACTGGATCGATTTCGACATCTGTTGAGGCATCCTCCTCAGCAGCAACATTTTGTTGTTGAGGAGGATGTCGTTACAGATATCGAAATCGACCCAGTAAGATAACCCACCTTTTAAATCCAGTTTGTTATAAGAGTGAAAGATGATCATCAAAATAACAACAAAGTTCAGATACCTTTAGAACACAGTGGCATGTGTTTGTTTGTCCTGGACTTGTGCCGTTTTGAATTTTTGTAGCCAAAATTTAAACATTTTCTTGTGTTTCATGTGCTAATTTTTATCCCACAAAAACCTGAGCCTCAATGGATAAAACGGAGTGAGTTTGTTATCTTTAACAAGTCTGACATGTGTAAAAATTCAATAAAAAATGTACAGCCCAACAGTATTGTGGCGATATTGTAAAATGGTAAATAGGACAAAATCCAACACTTTTGGAAAGTGTTGCTGTGTTCCTGGCATCATTTGCAACAGGGAGCTCAAGTTGATGCACACATAAGTGTGTAACAGCTAAATTTTGGCATCAACTTTTTGCTGTTTCTTTAGATGTAAACTCTGTTGCAATACACCCACAAAACATTAGGAAATTGCTTGAATACGCGGATTTGAACACCCCCCACCAGGGGAGCTCATCTTGGTAGCCTTGTGGGGCTCTGACCTGGGAGATTCCGCCCAAGGCTCCTACTTCCACTGCACCCAGAAAATCAACTTTCCTCATGTGGAGATGTCCAGAAAGAAAATAACGACTGCGTGAGAACAAGAAAATAACGACTGCGTGAGAACAAGAAAATAATGACTGCGTGAGAACCCTATTTGAGTATATTATGACTTGAGCTGTCTGCTTACAGTTGGATTGGAAGATCACGGTCGTCATGTGGACGAGAAAAATTCCATCTCCATAAAATTCAACATGAATTATGAATGTGTTCTTTCCATTGCCAATGGAGTTCTTTCCTTTCCAGTCAAATCAGGACTCTAAAATTCATGTGAAGTAGTCGCATTTTGGCTGTGGTATCCTTTTCATTCCCATCCCTTCCATTCAAATAGCAAAATCAAATTCAAATACAAGCTTCAAGACAAGAATGCAACTGACCTTGAAGAGAGAAAAAGACATGATAAACCCTTCTATCAAACATCGGACGGTGCAAAATGTGATAAAAATTAAGTTAAAACCAATCCTAGTGTGTGGGGGAAGAAATGAATTTGTCAGCTAAGTTTGCCCATCTCCCATTTCTTGAACATTTCTGATGCAGTGAAGAGGACGGAATGTACAAGGCCAGCAACTGTGAATGTACCACCAACTATAGCACAAACCTAGAAGAGGGAAAAAGAGAAACAAACAAAAATTAAACGTAAAAGTGTTATTCGTTTAGATATCCAGCTTCGTTTCAAAATTCCTGCACCGCAACGAGTGCTTGTCCATTACCTACATCCAGAGCATACCTAAATTATTGAGTAGCGCACGTAATTTCAGGGGTTCGTTAAGCAGAATGTTTTCATGATTTTGCGAAAAGAAAAAATCACTGTTGAGAAAAGTTCAATAATTGCATCTTCTTGCAGAATGGACCATCTTCTGCCCTTCTCAGACTCCATGAAAGGCATTTTATTTAAAAGGTTTGTTTTCTTCAGTTTGTGTAGGTACCTCGACCATTTGGAAATCCAAAGTCTCAAAGTAATTGCTGATCTGGGCCATTTTATGCTGACAACAGTGACAAGAGTCAGATTCAGGATATCTTTTTTCTGTTAAGATATTGGGCATTGCGATAACAAGTCCTTAATTTTACGCTAGATTTACATATCTTGCAACAGTATTGCAGCCCTGCTTTGAAAATGCAATTTCAATTTGACTGATCAAAACTGATTTGTTCCGAACCAAATGTCTGATCTGATCCCCAGAAAATTGTTTCACCACTGTTTAAAAGAGATAAATTTTAAAGGTTAAAGATAAATATAATTTTAAACCAACAAAAATAATTTTCAAATAAAAATTAAATGTTTCAAATGAAAAAGAATTGTTCAATTAAAGTTTGGCCTTCAAAAGCATGGCATGGTGGTCGAAAGCTCAGAAAAAGGGCACGGTCCTCAATTGCTGGGAACAACTTCGATGTGGTCCGTAGACGTAGAAGTGGTCCTAAATTGCTAGGAACAACTTTGAAGTCATCCTAAATGGCTGGGTGCAACTTTGTGTGGCTTCACCAGTGCATTTCTGAGGTGGTTTGCAGAACAAGATTTTCGATCCGGAGACATCGACGGGAGATTAGAATGGGATTGGAGGGGTCAGCAAGACCTGTAAAACAACCAGGGACCATACAAACACACCACAGGGCTCCCATCCAGTTGAGAGTTGGAAAAGGTAAAAAAAAGTAACTTCTGGGCATGAAAAAAGTAACAAAAAAGTAATTAGACATCAAAAAAAGTAACCAAAAAGTAACCAGTATCCGTGGCCTCCACTATCCCCACTGGCCACGCCAACTCGAACCAACCACTGTTTGTTTTGTTTAGTAGTTTTACTGTATTTTACTTTGCACACAGTGGGTCCATCACTTCCAAGCATCAGAAGGGACTTTAAAGACAAGCCAGCATTATTTAGTGCTTCGATTATATGACTCTTCAATGTGTCAGCAGTGGCATGTCCCAAGAAAAATGTTTCAAGGTGCTTGGACTCACTCCTTTCGTTGGACCAAAAACGTATGGCCACCCTAAGTTCCTTCGATTGTGCATCGTTTGTGGTTTCATCATAAAGAACCGAAAAGAACTCAACATTACGTAATTCTGCAAGAAGATTGTCTCAAAAATATGGCCCCAGTGCCTCAGACACAAGATAGCTGAACTTGTTTTCTCCCAGAGAAAATCCTTTGGGGACACTACGAGGAAACACTCTTGAAAATATCAACAATGCCATTGGTTGCATGAAGCAGCTGACGAATCTGAACTGACAATATGCATTGCCCAGATGAGTTCCGCAGTTGAAGCTTCATCGCGAGATGAGAAAAGTTGCACAGGCACAATGTGAACTGGCGCCACAACACAAGGTTCCTTATCTTATCATCAGATCAGCTTGACTTTGATCTCCATCGTCGCATGCTAGCTTAGGGTCAGGGGGACAAAGAAGCAACTGCCCGGGGTTCAATTTCACAGAGCAAAGTTTCTGATGGTTTTCAGTGCTGACATGCTGGTTTAATGACTGAAGACCTTTGCCACATGATATATCGTTTTTGCAACAAATTGTGCAGGTGAATGATGAACCACAGTCTTTTCCACTGCACCATTTGCTGATCACAGTCCCATTGATATCCATTAATTTTATATACTTCTGTCTAAATTTGCCTTTTCCCATTTTTCACATTCATTGCCGTGAGTCAAAAATATTGACATAATCCCAGTACTGTGAGCCGAGCTCGATATTCTCAAATTTGCTGTCAATTTGAAGCGTGCGATGCTTGATCCATATCAGCCAAATGAAGTTCACGAACTCTGCTTTTTCAATAAAAAGCGCCAGCGCAAACTACTTGGTGTGCCCAAAGTCGTCTTTGCAACTTTGACGCCGCATGTATATTACGAATCAACGGGCCATGCAATGCAAGAGGCGCCGGCAGTTGAATGAATGGTCACCTCGGAGAACTTCATTTCGTCCGGAATTCATGTCATTGAGAGGTTGTTTGCGCTGGCATGGTCTTGCTAAAATGCAATATTCAAATGAACATCGCATCACTGTCAAATGGCCACCACCATCCTAGAAAATGCATGTTCCAAAATCAACTTCAGATACGAATAAAACCCGGAAGGTGGTGAAGACAAACTTCTGCGACAGCACCAGACTGCAGAAGCTGCTCGTTAATGTTGAAGCTGCCATTCGCAACGTCTGCGGCGCAACAGCCCCAACATTGATTGGAAAAATTAACATGGATGGCACGCAATCTGCAACGCTATGCCTTGTGGACTGATGTGGAGCAATTCGAACATGATCTGCGTCAATCTGAGATGATTTTCAAGGCAAGGACAAAAACATTTTGAGTCCTGCATGAAAATTAAACACCCTGTACCCATTCGCAACGATAAAAAACGCACATGAATTCCGGCGGCTGGTGTCCTGCAAACCAGATAGGGACTTTTGCCGGTTATGATATATATTTCACCGTGTTAAATATAGGGCCTAATATATAACAAGGGCAACAGTAGACAAAGATGAAAGAAGTATAAATCAAGCCGAAGTTTTATGCTGAAATCATATTGCTATTGATCGCAGCCTGCGGAAGATAGGAGAAGAATGGGAGCTGTTCATTAATGGGGAGAGAAAAGAGATCTAGTTTCCATAGGTGTTCAATTGATTGATTGATAATGAAATGGTAATAAATATAATGTTTGTTGGCTGAATCCAATCATGAAAATATTTCATACCAGCCTCAATCATCAGTCATCATCGGCTAAAAGCATACACAGATCGCAAAAAAGTAACCAAAAGTTCCTAATAGTAACCAGATTCAATGAAATACGTACTTTTAGTAACCAACAAAGAAAAAGTAACAAAAAGTAACTTTTAGTAACCAAATGGGAGCCCTGAATCAACTCAAGACAAAGAAGTGTCAGTGGAAGGATGCCTCACAGCACATCTGCACGAGGACCGAGGGTGGTAATTTTACGGTAACAGTTCGGAATACCTGCCGACATTGAACTGAACGAGTTATCACCATTGCTCTGTGATATACTAAAGTTACCCAAACCCAACCTAACCTGACCTAACCCAACCTATGCCAACGCACCAATCCTAACCTACCCAATCCTACCCACCTCGACCTCATCTTCCTATCTCATTTTGGCGACTTGAGCGCGTGTGAAAACTCGTCCAGTTCACCGTTTTTCAGATGTCGGCAGGTATTCCGAACTGCAACCAATTTTACACATTTTCTGTGAACACATATTCTGTGAACATTCCAGAGTCATCCAAAGTCCAAACTGATCCCATTTGAATCTCTCATCCATACCCAAAGTGAAACTTTTGAAGTGTGAAAAAACTAGAGAAGCATGCCAAAAATGCAAAACATGGCTTGAATTTCTGCCAGAAACCACCACAGGGTTGCCCTGGCGAAGTTATTCCCTTAAACGTAGGACCACCTTGTACAATGTAGTCAAATGCTTGTCCAGCTTTTGCTTGGGCCATTTTTGACCCACTGCAAACTTGCTCAGCACTAAGGTGATGGAATGGGAGAGTTTGTGGTCTGCAACTAAAAAAAATTGTTCAAAAACACAAAAATCTAACCAACAACATCCTGACAACACAGCAGAGGAAATGTTGGTCAAATGCTATGCCACGTGCAAAAAACAATTGAATCGAGTCTTCAAGAACATTCAATTGAAATGCCCTCTGCAGCCATCCTCAAAACCATTCGGTAAAAAAATGAGTGAAACAAGAGACTTACAGTGGTGAGAAAGGAATAAAACGGCCTCGACCTTTCTGTATATTTCACAGTGATTGGATTCAGATCATATTTGAACCAAATAGCTGGGATTATCTTTCCAGAAAAACCCAAAGCAATATAACTCTAGGAGAAAGAAAAATGGCAAATTATAGATTGAGATTGATAATTTATCAGTTGTTCCAAATTCAAACTGCACAAAAAGCAGTGGGAATTTCCTAAGCTCAATTGTACTAATGCACTTCATGACAGCCAGCTGACTTAGCTAAGCCAACGGGCACTGATTCAGAAATCAAATTGTCATCATCTGTCTGCTGAGTATTTGCCAGTTATGTTTGTTTAAAATTTAAAATCTCGCATTCAACAGTAAAAAATTGAGAGATTGTGGAAAGTATGCAAATTTGTTTCACTGATGCCCGGTTCTTCCAAGCGTGGTTAACTTTAAGTTAACCAGTGGTTTGTTAACTACTGGTTAAATATAACAGAGGATTAATTTCAGTTTCTGTTCTTTTGGCATTTTCCAACCTTTGGTTTGCAAACCACTGGTTTGGCAACATTTAACCACAGGTTAGCAGCTGTCTCATTCCTCTCCGCCGTCTTGTTCAAAATTGCAGCGGTAGAATAACAGCGATGTTTTGGATTGGATTTGCAGGAAGGCCGCGTGGTTTAGTTGGGAGAGCGTTAGCTTCAGATGCGAGAGGTCCCGTGTTCGATTCTCGGCCGACGCGAAATTTTTCAATTCAAACTCTCCGAGTGTTTCGTGTCAGAAACTTCAAGACAACACGTTTTTTAAATTTTCAGCTGACTTTTTTGTGTTTCTGATGGGTCCCGCCATTCCTATTTCATGAAAAGATGCCAACAGACGTGTGTGTCCAAGAAACACTCCAAATTCACGAAATTCAGTTTTGAAAAATTCAGAATTTTTGGGCAGGCTTTGCCATTTCACACCGGTTGACAGTGAAGGTCGAAGGGATAATAATTTGATGGCATCTTTTACTGATGCGTTTGATAATGTTCCCAATGACCCTGCTATCTTCTACACGATCTTTGAATTGTTTAACGACTATAACCACCGCATTCTGTCGCGAAACATGCAGAGTAAAACATTATTGTTTTTTTATTTTTTGAGCGGATCCCACATTTTTTTTTTTGTCATGTTTTTTTTGTTTCTGCTCTTTTTTTTGTCTACCAGGCAAGACATTTTCCTGACCGGAGTTGGGGGAAAACGGTCCCCTGCGAATATCGATGTCCACAGTGGATCGCTTTAAGGCGGGGGCGTGAGACAATTGTCTCACGCTGGTGGGAAATTTGGCCTCTGAAACACCAAATGCCTGCACCGAAAATGAACCCAAAAAACAGCAAAAGGTTTAACAGCTTGGCTTCGCTCTCGAGACTCCCCGCCAGGGGGTTTGCCTCTTCGGACCCCAATGGGACTTTGCCCACAAACCCAATCTCTGCGGGAATCTGGGGGCTCATCCCCCAGATGGCCGACTGTGTTGCGCTCAGACTTTGCTGAAGAATGCCCTTTCCTGCGAAAATCTGAAATGACGGTCCTGTTTTATGGGCTTTTTGCAAAAAGTAAAAACCGTGACCGCATGAGAATTTGGGAAAGTTTCAAAGATCACCAAGGTGCGATTTTGCGAAAAGTCGTTTTCTCGCTTTCAGTCTTCACGACACATGGCAGGAAAGAAAAGCCATTCGCCGAGATATTCGTACACCGGGTTCGAGAAGCAGCTCACTTTTTGTTTTCCTTGCTGTCTTTATTTCGCTCAGTGCCCAAGTTGAGGGACAACGTGGCGTAATTAGTTTTCCTTATTTTTTGCAAGGGATTCCAAAGGATAGTGCCGAAAGGTTTCACCTTAAGCATTCTCCCGAATGAGAACCCCCAGCGCTCCATTCCCCAACTTTTTTCTTCAATTTGAGCTCCATTTCGCCGCAACAAACAATTTATGAAGCTACACTTGATGTCGCATTTTGTTGCCATGGCAACAGTTCTTGTTTGCCAACTTTGAGTTTGACGTTTTTGTGGCGATTGGTGTCGTGTTGGACGAGCATTCTCTGTCTCTAGTTGGATTCCGTTTTGGACGTGCGTTATTTTGTTCAACTCCGATACATTTTTCTTTGTTTTTGAAAATGCGATCATTTCATTCCTGTTCACTTTTTCTCGTCGACAGGACAAGGAGTCCATAACCTGCTTCCCATTAAAATCGCGATTGGTTTGCGGCCAATACGTATGTAATTGAACAGCGATCACAGTGGATTTTTGACAATTTGCGTTTGTCGCACCATCTTAACCCGCCGATTTCGGCGGGTTAACTTTAACCATGGTTATCTCAATTTAACCCGTGGTTAACGACAAAAAACAAGTCAAAAGAACAAAAAAGATAACCACTGGTTAAGGATTTAACCAGTGGTTAACTTTAACTACGGCAGAGAGATAACCTCTGTTTAACAAGCAAAAGAACAAAACAAATAGTTAACCCTTGGTTAAGTTGAAGTTAACCACTGGTTGAAGTTAACCACGGTTGGAAGAACCGGGCATGAGAGGGCACTGCCGTAGCAATGCAGCAAGAAAAGACTGCTGAAGGACAAAATTAGACAAAAGTGTCCAAAGATTCAGATTCGCCAGCAGATAAATCCTGAAGACTTTTTTTTATGTTTAATTAATTAATGCAGTGTGAATCTTTGAAGTTTATGATAGACTCAATACGCCAGATGGATCTTCCATTCTCGGTTTTCTGGTAAACATGTCTTGTGTCCATCTGGAAGACTGATGTGGCTTATTTAAAGCTTTTTGGCCAGGCATAAACCATACAACAGCACATTCTCATCCGCAGCATTAAAGGCAAATTCCTAGCATACGTGTAGTATCGCTATGAAAATTTTCACTACACTGTAGGTGACGGCAAAAATCAGGTGGGTTCGAAAAGGAATGTCCGTCATTGCCCCCCGTGGTCCTAGTATCAAATTTGTGGTGGACACTGTGTTCGATTCCCACCATAACACACATCCTCCCTCCTTCACGTTGCATGGTGGACAAATGTCCCACAATCAATGAAAAAGTGTTTTCAAGAATATTCCATGTGTCACAGCAACTGGCTTGTGCCACCTCCAAGACTCAGTGACAGCACGAGAAGTCCAGTACCCTGCGATAGCTTCCCAATTCCCCATATCTGGCTCCCAGAGGTGACCTCAAACTGTTACCCTCCATCAGGGAATCAAGAAGAGAGACACACAACATCAGCTGCTCAGTCCTGGAAATGGCATTCTTGCAACATAGTGTCCATATTCTTTAAAAATACCTACATGTTCCAAGTGTTGGGAGAAAAGTTGTCAACAACATAGTATTGAGGAGGGAAGTTGTGCGTAAAAATGTGAGGCACAGGGTGACATTACTTTTGGAATGAACCTCATAGTTGTGTAGCTGTTTGAACAAATGTTTCTGCATCTCTGGCATATAACAAACGCTGATACCAGCATACTGCATCAGACATAACCATGTAACAAGCAGTGGAAAGTACGCAATGCACAATATGGACAGTAGAAATCCATTGCTATCTTGATTACTTTTGACAGATAACATACTGTAAGATAGAATTCCACACCATCATACCTTGTAAGCATATGTGTACTGATAAGAAACATATTCTTTGCCGGATATATCTTCAAATATTGAAGGAACAATCTTCATCACATATTCATGTGATTCAAAAGCTGGAAAATGTTTTACAGAATACAAGTTACTTACATACTTATGGTTCATTGTAGAATGTTTTCATCCTCGGTGATTCTCAATTTGAACAGAACATTTGGACGACGCGAACTCAATTCTGGTTGGTGGATTCAATTCAAGAAGTGTGCATGCAATACTTGGTACCAATCAATTAGCATACGATGGCTGCAGTTTTTAACAATGCAAAATGTCTGAAGATTACTCCAAAAATGATGGGGAATCGTGATGGTTTCACTAGAGATTACCTAACACTATTGCACAGTATTTGTTTGCAAAAGTTTAACTTTATTTGTTAAAATTGGGACAAATTAATGAACACACCAACAGGCAGTTTTGTCAGGTGCAACTGTTATGGCATTTGCCGAATGCCAGCAGTTTGCGTGAAAAATTCTTCGAAGTTGACAAGTAAGTGCCAGATTTTCTGCCACACCAGAACTATGGTGAACCTTTACAGGTGCAGGAAGTTTTTCTACCGCAAAGGTGTCATGCAAGACCTAACAGCATCATAGAAAACCTAATTCATGATCCTAGGAAGTGGGAATCATTCCATTTATGACTCAGCGCCAATTTTCAACTGGTTTGTGAAGATGTCAAATAAACACAAAATGAATTGATGAGAGAACATTAAAAAAGTACCCTCAGTTCATGCTTGAAATGAAAACTGAAAAGAGTAAAATTGGCATATTTATGACAGACAAGCAAATTCAATTGTAGAAATGAATTCCTTTGGAAAACTGGATTAAAAGAATAGCTAAAAAATTTTGATGTTGATTTTCCATGGATTGTTGCTTACATGCGTATGATCGGTCTGGTTTCCCACAAAACAACAATCGTGACATGACGTTATCAACCAGATCGAATGAATACCACCAATTTTAACTTCATCACCTTCCCTGCTCCACCCCACACGACGAAAATGTCGCATCCATCTTTCAAGGAATGAGCAACCCACAGCTCAATTTAGGCCAATCATGTGACACCCACCGCAATCAACATATTGATGCTACGCATCATGTCATGTTTCAATCAAGTACGAGGTGCGTTTGCAAAAAAAGTCAGGAATTGCTCTCCCACAGGCGCACCACACGACATTTGCTATGAACTTGGTCCATCATGCAGCTCCACCCTTTGGGCGTTTTCCTACGAAATTGCATTAATTTGTGGCCTGGTGTTTCTTTCCTGCTAGCATTTGAATTCGGTCTCATTTTGACACTGGAACTCCAAGCATGAATTTTTCGGATGAGAAACAAAGAGTGGTAGTGAAATCTTTTACTGCTCAAGGATGATGCCGTCTGAGATTCATTTACAGCAGGCTGCCACAAGTTTGTGGAGACTCTTCACTTTCCAGCAGCAGTGTCTCTTTACGTCCCGCAAAATTTAAAGCAGGATGAGACACGGTGCACCACGCGGATCGATCAAGCAAGACGTTCAAAAAACAGCACCACTTCGGCAAACATTGCACGGACGGAAGAAAACGTTTTGGCAGACCGAAGATTGGCGGTGCAGGAGATAGCCGAGTCCTTGGGGCTAAAGAAATGGGCTGTGCATCAAATTCTGGGCCGGGACTTGAAAATGGCGAAGGTCAGTTTTCGAATGGGTGCTCCGTCTTCTTGACCATCTTCTTGATTCCACCACCACTTGACAAAGAGTGGTGGTGGAATGTTTCACTATCCAGGGATGAAGCCGTCTGAGATTCATCAACAGCAGGCTGCTCCAAATTTGGGGGCTTCTTTTCTTTCCGAGGTGCACCATGCAGTGGCGGATACAGGGGGGGGGGGAGACCGCCCCCTTGCGGCCAAAAAAAAAATACGGCAAAAATGATTTTTTGGCCGCTACACAAAAAGGTGCTGTTTTTATCCTCGAAAATTGACGTTTTTTGTCAATGCATGGAGAAGAATGCATGAAGAAGGAATTTGGGGTTGCAGCATGATAGAACAGTTTGGCAGAACTGTGCTGTCCAGACAGACGGTCTCAATACTACGGATAATGAGCAAAAACTTATCTTACCCATAACCGGTAAGCCGTTCCCACAAATTCATCATCTGTTGTGCTTTTTTGCAATTTTTGCTGTGCATGCTCCTGACCAACTCAAGTTTTATCACCATTTATATAGCTGCCAAGAAAATCTATTTTAACAAATGCAAGGGTGCCATGATTGCCAATAACGGGCGGCACCGGGTACGCTTGGCTAAAACCTATCACGTGATACCTGATTTGATTGTGTCACCTTGCCAAAACACATTTAATTGTGATGTTGGAATGTTGCTATTGGCAGAACAATGCTGCCCGACCAAATCTAGGAAAGAAATGTCACGACTGCAATGCTGGGGCGGCTGCCCTCGAGACTGCCTGCAGCCGAGCCCCAAACGTGACCTCTTACGCCGTTGGGTACTTAAAAAACGTTCCGAAACTGAAATGATTTCCCAAGCAAGAGCGCCATTTCCCGCAGCTCAGGTCTGTGGCATGTATGACCAGGTATTCCGATCCAAACTGTACCAATGATTATTTGTGTTGTGAACTGCGATGTGCATTCAAGCTTATGAATTCTGCTGCAGAGACAGACGAGATTCACACATCCATGAATGTTCCATATCTTCACGCTTCCTTCCATATCTGAGTGTTCCATATCAACAACGCAAACACAAACAAGAACTATAACCAGAATCTGAGCTGCATTAAACAGGTGTCTTTTTGGGAGAAAACTAGTTCTGAAGTGTTCTGAGAGTGGTTTTCAGGAAGCAATTTTAATAAGATGTCTTTGGCTTCTGGGGGCTTCGCCCCCCACACCCCCCACCATGGGCTCTGCCCCTTGGAACCCTGCCGGGGGGCTCCAGCCCCCCGGTTCCGGGTGCCTGCGGTGCCATGCTCTGGCGCCCCCCCCTTGACAAAAGTCTGGATCCGCCACTGGCACCATGCAAAGGGGTCCGGACGTCCCCTCTGACGACGCAGCCAAAAAACAGCATCGTCTGAGATTTGCAATCATGCAATTTCGTAACCAAAGACCTAAAGGATGAAACTGCATGATAGACCAAGTATATAGCAATATGTCGCATGGTGCACCTGTGGGAGAACAATTCCGGATTTTTTCCAAACGCACCTCGTTTGTTTGTTTCACACAGCTTACCACTCATTTATCAACACGAGGGTTGGATAAGCCGGATTTCTGCCACACCCTACAAGCCAATTTGGACCAAAGCTTTGCAGATTCCCTGCATTGTTTATAACTCGATGTTTACTTGTCAACCATACCAAACACCTGTCAACTTTTGAATTCAACAGCTTAACTTCATACAGGCACATCGCATCCACATTCGAATGAGCGAGCTATTCCATCACTGGCTGGAGATGGGATTGCCCACTCATTCAAAGGTGGACACAATGTCTTCTGAGTTGCTAAAGATGAGAGAAAGTCTAAAGTTACTTACTGGCATGTATTTGGTCTGTTTGACAACTGATATCACGTCATTGTGTTTCAGTGGAGGGGTCATCCGCAAAGTTTTAGTCCGATTTGGCTTTCAAAGGGTGGCTGAACTCCCATTGAATATCAGTCATTCGGAGGCCATGTGAAAAGCCTGGATAGCAAATCCAGCCTAGCCTTCACAGAAGCAAATCATGCTTTGCACTTGATATGCAACCAAGTTTAAAACTGTTATTATATTTTCTAAATTCAACTACACGCTTGCTCATAAAGCCATTTTTCCATAAAATAAATCTGAGATAAATATCCACTGATGAACCCAACTGGAGTGTACAGACACCAGAACACTGTAGGTAGCAATGACATTGCTACACAATTGAAACTCCAGTAGCAATAACTCTAATCTAAGAAAAGTAGACTAAAAACTTACGAATGTCAGAGCTATTTTTATGCTCCAATGCGTTGAAATTGCCAGGCAAACTGTGGCTGTTGTAACTATCATCGCCAAAGGTTAACAGATTCACCCGGTGGGAGAAATCGGAAGAATCTGGCTGTTTTGTTGCTGAATGTGTGGACACGTGAAAGTTACCTGAAAAAAAAAATGAGGATTATTCTTCAGACTGCATTGAACTTAATGCTCACGGTGTGCTGAAGACACCCACCAAGTCACTGCCTAGATGTCATTTTTATAAGCTCTTGCCACTTTTCACTGCAATTCAATGAACATAATTCCCTTCTGACAATCCTACTCGATAATTGCATGGCCTCACTGGTCTTGGCACTGTTAAATGATTTTTTAGACTGAATGAGAAAGATAAAAAAAATCAGCATAGCACTTTATCTCCACCTCCATCTGGTCCATCTAGGCTATTCTTTTCAGGTTAGGATATCTGAAGATAGATAAGCTCTGAGGAAATTGCTTTCCCGTTTGCATATACAGGGTAGCCCAAAAGTCTTCGGCCATAGGAAAAACATAAATTTGCTATTTTTATCATTTTTTGTGATCTGAAACCTTTTCTCGCTCCAACCACGGATGTAAAGACTTTAATCGGAAATTTTAGTCCCGAATAAAGTGGTGACATCTGTGGTGGGAGCAAGAAAAAATCAAAAATCACAAAATATGATAAAAACAGCAAGTTTTATTTTTTGCTGTGGCCAAAGACTTTGGGCATCCCTGAATGTGCACATGTTGTTCCGATTGAGGTGTTGACAGACGTGGTTAGAGCCAGAAAAAGTTTCAGATTACAAAATATGGTAAAACAGCAAGTTTTCATTTTTCCTATGGCCAAAGACTTTTGGGCTACCCTGTATATCATAAAGCGACAATACAACAAGCTGGTATTTTGTTTTGTAAAAAAGAAGCGAAACAAGAATTTTTACTGATGGTGTGGAGTTTAATAACCTGATGAACTGTGCTGCACGAGAGGCCTCCACTAAAGATCAAGTGTTTAGTTCAATGGGAGGTAAGGTATGGTTCACTCTCTTCTCCCCCCCCCAATGGCAATCCGCCATTGAACGTTTAGAAAGATCATTGCTCCCTGCAGCTTACGATGAAAAACTTTCAGCATCCCCTATATTTGACAAACTTTGTTGACCTTACTGATCCGGATGGCGCAAAATTGCGTCACAAGATATTCCCGTTGTGGACTTGGAGAATGATGGGCAAGTCCGGATGATGCAAAATTGCGTCAAAATGTTTGAGGTTATTGCAAAGGCTTGTATTTACCATTTCCTGCCAAATCTGATTCTCGTCTTCCATGCACATCGAAAGTGAGTCTGTTCGTTGATCATTTCACGCGGCACGGCATTGGGCTCGCCTTTGGTTTTCGCATGGTTAGGCCCCGGAGTTAAGTATCAGGGCAAAATGGGAGGTTTGGGTGACGTGGGCGGCCTGAGGAATTCATTGATATCTCTTGAACCAATCGTCACACGAAGATGCAGTTTCTTCCACTGGAGAGTGGAGGCCTTGCCGTTTCGATCGACATATCGCACGTTTTATTGACGAGAAAGGGGGGGACATGGGAGAAGAAGACACAGTAACTCGAGATGGTTGAAATCGAAATGCCTCAAAAAGAGGCCTAAAGATGGAGATGCAAAATTCTTATTGTTTTGCCGTTTTGTTGCTTTGCGTTAACAAATTCGCAAAATGAAGGGGACTTGCAAAGGCGGAGACATGAGAGAAGAAGTTGATGGCGTGCAGGGAAAGAGCCCATACCATCTGCGGATGCAAATATGAACTTTTACATGTGCGTTTCCTGGCCTTTTGTCCGTGATTTTCCCAAACACGTTTCGCACTCTTATTTTTGAATGGCCCAACGGATCGAACTGTGGTTTTTTGCATTCCGAAGGGAAACATGCGGCAAAACAGCGTGTGATGGAAGCAAAATAGAGTTTGAAGGAGCATATTTTTTGCAATCATAAATGTCTTTTCGACTAAATTATTCATAGACCTGTGGGTATATGATCATGGCTCTTCATGCATCCAATTTGGGGGTGCATGATTGATTTTACAAAAATAAATTGTTCAGGTACATGGTGGACAATCTGAAGAAAACAGTTGTGCAACATTTTTGGGTGTTACGCCCCACCCCCTGGGAGAAACAATTGTGACGCAATTTTGAGTCATCCGTCCCATCCCGTGCCCCAGGGCCGTCCCGTATAGGTTAAAGAGGACCTCCAGGTGCACTTAGCATGACATACTCGATACTTGCTGCAAGTATGAGAATTTCAAAGCCATGCTTTTGATGGGGATAACACAACTTTCCAGAAAGGTGGCCTATTTGCACAAACATTCACAACATGAGCAACGTACAAAAATAATAGGCCGATTTTTTAAATGAAGCCCATTTTAGGGTGCGAATTCTTTTTCTTTTATAGGGATACAAAATTGCATTAAAAAAAGAATCTGCGGCCTAAAAGTAGGATTGGGCCGAATGTATGAAAACAAGCAATTTGGATGAACCTGGTACTTTGTTAATGTTGAAGACGGCATAGAATTCACAGCCTTTGCCATCATTTATTGGATCTTTGACTATGTTTTCAACAAAACCAACTTCATGCCTCCCAAGCTCATCTTGAATATCCAAGCCAACATCTGTGAGAAAAATGAGAAAAAGTAAGTCTGAATTGTTTGATGAGATCACAAAAAGAATACACAATGGGCCGATTTTTTAAACGAAGCCCATCTTTTAGGCCGCGGATTCTTTTCTTTTTGTGTACAAAATTGCATTAAAAAAAAAATAATCCGCGGCCTAAAAGATGGGCTTCGTTTAAAAAATCGGCCCAATGATTTCAGCTGTGCCCAGTGCAGAACAATAGCAACCAAGAAAGCTGCAGTTTCAGCAATTCATTTTGAACAATTCGCTGCAATTATTCTGCAAAGTTAGTCGACATGCAAATGTTCTGCACATGAACCTGCCCATGATATCAATCTTCAATGTTGCAAGCAAGCTGAAGCTTCAATTTTTGATTTTTCCGTTTCACACAAACAGGAAATGGAGAAAATGATTAAGAAGTGTGAGGGGGACAGACAGAAACAAAGCTGTAATTTCTGGAAACTTTGATCAACCATACCACTTACTTTTGATATGACAAGACCATAATTGGAATTTTAATCATGAGACCATGGTGGGGATATCAATCAACGCTCCTCCAAACAGGTCAACCAAACCTCCTTCCTGGTCTAAAGTGCTATTTTGCACCGCCTCAATAACATGTTCGATCATGTCTGGGGTATTCAAGCAACAAGGATAGCTGGCATTCTCGATTATAATGAAAGATTCATTCTGTGTGCACTCGTTAGCAGAACGATGATTAGGTAGTGCCAACTTACACTGACAATCGATCTTTGGTAAGGTGACACTCATTTTCACAGAGATCTTTTCCTCCACACTTCCAGGACTAGCAACAAATAATTCTGAAACGCTGAAACGCAGACGAGAAAAATGGAAAGACAAGTCATAGACAATCAAATGCATAATTCACGATGCGCACAAGCGGCCATTATCCCCTCTGCAACTCATCCTCGGGTTCAAATCAATAGCCAATTCAATGGAAAGATTTGTGTTGCAATAATTTCATTTCTATGCACAAAGCTTGTTCCTTTTCCATTGTTGTAAAAGATGCATCCATCTGTTGAATTGGCTTTTGATGTGAACCTGAGAGTGAGGGGCCAAAGTTGTTCAAAACACTGTGCTAACAACCATGGACGAATTTACCTCGAAGTTCAAAAATTTTCTCAACAGAATAACTCTCGATGGGATACAGCAACTGGGAAAATTCAAATTTCTCAAACAGCGCAAGGCAAAATACCCTGACATTGCATGTTTTGCCCCTAATTTTTTTCCAACAAAAACCTTCGGGACTAATCCACGCTTTCAAAGAAAGCACCCTGTATAGGAATCCCCTTCGCGACATTGTTGCACACAGCACGTTTACCTCATGCATGGGAAGGCTTGCAAATTCGGAAGAATCTTGGGGAAAAGAATGAATTACTCGGAAATGATTTTGGAAGCACATTCAATAAAGATGAGCAGGTCCTTGTGAAGTTCATGGCCTCGTTTACATTAATAATTGAGGTAAAAGGAAATAAATGGTCCAAAAATATGCAACAGACAGTTTTGTAATGTAACAACACCAGTGACAACCCTTTTCTTTAAAATTCTCAGATTTGGTTGATGGAATGAAATGCGATCACCTCATAGTCAATGTGAAAAATATCAAAACGACTACCGGCAAAGATGGTACTTTTTAGATAATAAAATCCACACGCCCAGTAAATTTAACGGCCGATTCTCGAAACGAAGCTTCGTCGCAAGCCGCGGCTTCAGAACCGAAGTGCCGGCCGAAGCTTCGGCTTCGTTTGCGTTTCCGTTCGCAAAACGGCACTTCGACGAAGCGGCGCCTTGCTTCGGCTCTTTTTTCGCTGAAATCGAAGCCTGGTCAGCAGCAGGCTTGAGCCGCGGCTTCGAAGTCACAAGTGGTATTTGTGATCATTGCTGTGTCTCTCGAAGGATCAGTGCAAATGGAAGAGTTGAACGTTTTCGCCCTTCTGGCCAATGTGGAGGAGCAGTCAATTGCTCGTCCTCCATGGGTGAACGACAAAACCCTTATTAATTGGTGTGGAAGAGAAAGAGGGAGAACGTGCTCGATTCCTCTGCAGAGTTGGAGGTGTGTTGAATAAGTTCCTGCCTTTGCATATACATTCTTGATGTTCAGGCGTTTTTGAATTCACCAGGCAACTTCCAAAATAAATCAAATTTGGAGTGGATAAAAATGCCCGAGAAGACCAAAAAATTCTATTCAAAGGCAGAAACTTTTGCAAACCTCCTCGTAGTTTAACTCTAGGCCAGAGACACGAGGTGCGATAAAAAGCAATATCTATTGCTGCGAGCAATGGAATGGAGCTCATGTGCCATTTCCATGAGCGAGCGGTTGCTCCTCTTTTTCTCCAGAAAAGGTCGCTTAATTGAGTGGAGTCACTGTTGGTCGTCAGCAGTCAGATATGGCGAATATGGTTATCGTATAGGGAAGTGAACTCCTCACGATTTCTGACTTGGGTCATCCAATGAACAGCTGTCGCTCAGTCTTAAATGGCACAAACCAACGACTTCGACATTATATTCTGATCATGCTTAAAATACGCTTGCATGGCTGTGGGATTGGATTGTTGCTGACCAAACAACATGGATGGAGTAAGTGTTGACGAGTAAGTAATAAGTCATGTCATCGGTTTTTTTCTCTCATCATTACATCACTGCAGTTTCTCTCACATTTTATAGAGAAGGAAGGAAAATTAAATGCAAGGATAATTCGAATTTATTGCACCGGCGCAGTGTTCTTTTTTTTTTTTTTTGTTATCAAATGTCGAAATTCGTTCCTAATTTATTAAGTGTCTCAGCCGCTAAGACGGAAACCCCGCGGCAACTTGCATTCTTTCTGTAAAAGTGCTTTCTGAAGGGTGACATCCGCAGCCACCTCCTATCTTGCAGAACAGCTGCGAAAGTCAGGTGACGTCAGATTCTGTCTTGGCCAATGAAGAATCTTGAAACAAACCGTCTTGGCAATTGGCATGCATCCGACCTAATCCCCGGATTCGTGAAGTGGCGGTGAAGCCACGTTTTGCGAATCAAATGGAGCCGCGGCTTCGATCGTCACTTCATGAAGCTCCGGCTTGGCCATGAAGCCCCGGCTTCGGACACCTGATCGAAGCGCCGTTTTGCGAATCGGCCGTAAAACTCGTTTAACATTGAGAGGAGTGAATGGTTTGTGAAAAAATAGAACATACATTTCTTTCTGTAAATAATGGAATAGCTCCGAAAGGAAGAGAGCTGACATGAAAACACAAGAACATATTGAAATGATTGCACCAGAGTACGATGGCTGAGTCAAATCCTGAGGTACTTTCCTGTAAATGTCCAACCTGGTACAGAGGTAAATCAAGAAAAAATACTTCTGAAGAAGGCTTGTTGGTTAGCATCATAAACAAAACGTTATGAATCATACATCAAATACAAGAACAGTCACTCCACCAACACCCGCTCGACTTTTAGCACAAAATCCATTCTAATCACAAGCCCCCATCCGATTGCTGAATTCCAAGCCAAACTGTCCTATTTTTTTTAGGTACACAGTACAAAATTATTTATTCATTCCTGAAAATGCAAATTAACATTAAATTAAATTAAATTAAATTAAAAGCTAATTGCTTCTCCATTTCCATTACTTTCAAGGTTGCATTACAAAAAACTAAAATGGCATGTACATTGCAGGAATACAGCATGATATGCGCAACCAGTCTTGTTTACTCACTAAAACAAGCTTCATAATCGCTGAATAAGAGACATGAAGAAAAATTCCATCAAACTAAACATGCCATGATTCGAATCCGTATGTAAAAATTTTTTATTGTCCTTATTGCCTCCACCTGATAGGATATCTTGGAAAAGTGTGTCAAGTCCACAAATTCTTGATTGATTCCTTCAATTGACTGGTATTCTGTTTAGAAGTTATAGCTGTTTAGGATCATCTGGGGATGGTGATACTGTCGACCTGCAATCCGGAGTGGCTGCTCCCAATTTTGAAATTCTTTTGTGTATTTTAGGCTTTCCAGGCCTCTCATAAATATCAGGGACGTTCCAAGGATTGCAAAATTGACAGCAACTGCGCTCTGGAATGACACAGCTGTGGTGTGTGCCATTTCACAGTCATGCCGCAGCAGATCGTTATCACCAACCCATGTAAGAGTCACAACTTCTGGTCACCATGAAATGCAAATACCAAACATTAATTGTGGATTACGAGAGATTGCAGTTGCAAATGTTCCCAATTTCAGCACACTTGAAGTGCTGGACTTCATTTTGAATGCCTTAGGTACATCTGAAATAGGCCAAGTTCGGGATCATTTCATTGTCTTGCTGGCTGCCAAGCAGCAAGCAGACAAATTCGGCAGGTCCGTTCCAAGTGGTGGGCAGAAAGAGAAAAGCGGGCAGTAAAGAAACAGCAAATCGCGTTTGCTACTTGGCAAAATCCACATGAAGGCATGCATTCAGAAGTCAGGTACCTTTTCAGGTACCTTAAATGTCAGGTACCTTAAATTAAATTAATTAAATTAAGTGTCAGGTACCTTTTCTGCCCATGAATTCTGATATTTTTGTTTCTTTAAAGCGAAAAAGTCGCACCAGAAGTACAACTGATGATGGCAAGAATTTGCTGGAAATTCACCACGTCGTTTTCGTCAAATAAAAAAAAATCATATGCGTCGTCAAAAATCATGGGAATCAAGAATTCTTTTTGAAGACATCCGAGTGTGAAATTACCTATGCCTGAATTGATAATTTGACAGATTGTTGGCAGATCTCTCAGTCATTAGTAGCTGCCTACCAGAAATGATGCGTGCGTTAAAGTTTTGTCGGATATCATTTTTATCGAGCTCAAAACATGATGAAAACACAATGTCTCACCAGTTGTCACGAAAACAAAACAAAATCTTTGGAATCAGCTAACCTTCGGACATCAAATTTCATTGTAACTGCGAAACATAAAAGTTACCTAGGGTATTTTAGTATCAACTTTGTTCGTGATGTTTCATATCTGATGCCCTGTTTGTAATAAATGGGGCAAATTAGTTAAAAGCATTCCACTTTTTGTAAAGCAGGTAATGATTGATAGGGTAGAAAAAGAAAGTGGGTTTCTTTGAAGTTGGCACACCCTGAATCAAACCAGCAATAATAATTGTGATCAGGATGTTGACAAATTCCACCTTCAAAAAAAAACTGGCATTGAAACCTGCATTTACCAGTATGATCCGAAAGCCAAATCACATACCAAAGAATGGGCGCAAGAGGAAAAAAACAATCTTTTGGGGTGGACCGGTGTGATCATCGTAGATTTCTTGGAAAAAGAGACAGGACCCTTTTAATGAAAACCCTGTGTTGGACACTCACAAAAACGATCATGAAAATTTCTCCACAGTGCTTTGCTCAATCACGACAATGCCTTCAAGGATTTTAGGAGTGATTCTGATCGGACTTCTCTGGACTTCACCATTCACAGCCACCCTATGACCCTGCCCTTTAATTTACACGTTTTCCCGTCTTGCAAACGGATTGAACATAACGGGGGAGATTGTTGGAAGCCAAGCTGGCTACCTCTAGCTGACTCGAGCAAAGTTGCTCCATTTTACCACAAAGGGTTTTAAGGACAGCAACATGGCATAGAGAAACGCCTTGAGCTAAACACAGGATGTGCAGAGAAATAACTTGGAAAACTTTGTTGGGGAAAAATTATGAGGTCTTTCCGGAACTTTTTGACTAGATATAAATCCTCGTACAATGCTATGCATGGAAAGATTCAGCATGACCGCATGTTTTGATTCATAAAGAAGACAGGTTTAAAATAATCGCAACAGAGTAAAAGGAAGGAAGCAAACATATTGAACAAAAAGCAAGATTAAAAAAAACAAGAACTGGCACCGTTTTGGGTTGCACCCATTTGCCCAACAAGCTCGTGAGTCTGATTTCTGCTTGAGTGGTCTGAGACTTGCTCGGTGTGCCTTTACAAATATCTCTCCAAAGTCCAATGATGTGCACACAGTCCCTGTGGCCTCCAGGATGCCAATTTAAGAAATGAGTACGCTTTGGGGACTATCCCGATTTTGCGCGTATCGAAAAAGTGAACAAGAAAGGTAATCTAACCAAACCTAACCTGTCTAACTTACTCGTACCTAACCTACTCTAACCGAACCTAAACATTTTTCCATTGTTTCTGGCGTTTTTACCCGTTTTTGGAGGGTCAGAACTTTTACAGAGTTAGATGGAAAAGGGCCCAAACACGTACTCATTTCTTAAATAAGCCTCCGGGAAAGGCATCGTTCTTTCTTCACTCAGCTCGCCTGATGCATTTCACAAGGATCTCTAAATAATTTTTAATTCTTCTCTGCTCCCTCAACGAGGAGGCACTGCTCCTGTGTGCCAGAGGAATAGCGGGTTATGCTTTTGTCGGTTACATGGGACCCAAGGCAGTCATATTAACAGGGGAATCAGAAGTCAAAACGTCAGGGAGGAGAAGCATAGACAGACGTGCTACGTCTATTGCATCTGGTGCCGCTTCCTTGAAGAGTGCAGAGACATTAAAATCATTCAGAGATGTTTGTGAAACACATCAGCTCTGCAACTATTCACCCGTATGTCAAATTTTCTAGCCAAAAGATTCAACATTGAACGTAGGGACCTTGATCATGCAAATTTTTAAAATCAAAATGGTCTACATCTCACCACTAAATTCACTTAGCCCTTACGAAAAACCATGTTGAACCGATTACAACAATGATATGCAAAACAAGGCTTATTGCTCTTTGGACATGGCCCTGCAGGCAGACGATAATTTCTTGAGGGGTTATACAATCGGCAACTAACTGGAACTTTTTCGCAACACAATATTTACTGCAGGCCGATTCTTCACGGATAAAACATGAGCTATGATGTGCGCTGTGACAAACCAGGAGGCGTTAGGGTCAACCACAATTTGGTCTTTTTTTTATTTTTGGGGGGCACTGCATGGAAGTGGAGGGTCGGAGGGCAATTTGTCACTGAACATTTTATGTTTCACTTGCTCCTGAAATCTTGCCTCCCATATGAATACCCCAAATCGGACATTTTGGTGTACTTTGGTGCCGTATTTCATGGAAATGGGGGCCCTGAGGAAAATGTTTTTCCTTGTTAATTTCGAATTGTTTTGCCATCTGGAGCATCTATACGAATTTTGGCAAAGTGTTTTTGGGACACACTATATTACTGTGCTTTTTTCAGACGGAAATGAAAAAATAAAAGACTAGTACCTAAATGACCAATCTTAATAATTGGCAGCAATCTTCAACCTTGATCGAAAGTCCAAGATTCCACAAATATCAGTCTGATGTGAAAAAAAAAACAAAAAAAAAAAATCAGTTACTGTGTCCAAATGTTTTGAAAATGAAATGAACTGAAAACAGCAGCATGTTGGTCACGAAAATGATTGATGAACCAAATTCCCTCATCAAAAATCATTGGGAAACACCAAGCAAAGTCTGACAAATGATGAAGAAAAGCCTTCTGAAATTCAAAAAGACTGTGACTGAGACCTTCTTTGAGATGAGAACCAGTCGTGCAATGTCTCTGCAACCCCCGCACTCTGCCAAAAGTTGTAATTTTATGGCCAAGCCCAAAATAGATTTTTGGAGGTTGGCCTGCAAAAAATCCAGGTTCCAACTGCAAGTTCACAAAACGTGTTCCAAGTCCACAAAAGTCTACATTCCACAAAAATAGGTCCAAATGATCGAGGATAGGTATAGTGGCGGCGGAAAAAGATTACTCATACATGTGTTTTTCCCATCTAACTGTTGCCCCGAAACTTTTTTTTCTTTCTTTTAACTCTTATGCATTTGGTAGAAATTAAAGCGCCAAATTGCAACGGAGCTTTCTAGAGGTGTCAGATTTTGACATTAGTGATGAAAGAGGATCTTTTATTTCTACAGCATGGAGTTTTTGCTGAAATCTCAAGAATGGAAATTTTTCACATGTATGGGTAATCTTTTTCCGCCGCCAGTATACATGGTGTATCCAGAAGTGGTTCTGGGGGGAGGCAAATCATTTCACATTTTGCCCATGGACATTTTGTCTTCAATATGTTATGAGGAGCACACATCAAAGTGATGAAGGATGCACGATGGCACTGTGAAGAGTTTCAAATTCATTTAAATAAAACCTTTGTCCAGTGATATTCGAAGTCAGCTGCGCACTGCAATCGCAGTCTTTCCACAGCAACTCCTACAGTAACAGAAACATTTCCCATACTTTGTCCAAATCTTGGGCAGCTGTTCAAAACCAAAAAGCAAAACTACTCGTCAAAATAATGCTCGTAAAGCATTACCAATGCTCGTAAAGAGTTTTAGTTTTTCATTTCGGTAGGTATTTAATCATTTGATTTTTTTCTAATTAAATTTTCGCCTACTATCTACCTACCAAAGTTGGCTTCACAGAACACCATCATCGGTAGCATTGCTATAAAATGCCGGTCATGAAAATAAGAATGTTGCACTGTTGCAACAACCCTCATTGTTAATTACGGTAGTTGCACTCTAATTTCAACTCTCACAATGAATTATTCGCACTCTTGTTTCAACTCTCAGTTTATCATCCTGCATACAGGTGTTCCCTGTTCGATAAACTAAAAGTATAAAACAAATGAGAAAATTCTGACGAATAAGTAGAATCCATTTGCAAAAATACGTCAATTTGGTTCTGTTGATTGACATTTTTAATCTTATTCACAAAAAGACATCAGATGTTATCTACATAAAACCAACAATAAATCCAAGACTGATCTGCAAGCACGTGCAGGCGAACCAGTTCTGAACAAAGTTGGAACACAAAAACATGATTGCTGCAATTTGAATGGCATCACCAGTCAAAATATGAAACTGTAGGTATAATCCAACTGCTGCGAAAGATAACACAGATCATTTTGATGTCTCAAGGAAGTATATTGACAACACAGTTGCAAAAGAATGTGACAGCCAGACCAAGTGACGTCATCCCTTTAATGGAAGCAAAAGATGCTTTTCATCAACAAAATTATTGATTGATTAGGTTCCTACAAATTTCTTTTAAAATTCTGACGACAGAAACAATGTTTATAAATCAAACTGATCAATTCTGGAAATGATAGCTTCAATTATCCGATGTTGAAAAATCTTTTAGCACCCTCGCAAGCAGAGAAGTTAATTCAAAATTACACATTTCTCTGGGTGAGATTGTGGACATTTTAAAACCTGCTGACCAGGCTTTTATTGCCTGCTGACCATTTTAAAACCTGCTGACCAGAAAAAAATTACAAGAATCCAAAATGGGAGACCAGCAACAGAAACTGCCACACATTCCAAAAAACAAATACCTAATCATGAATGAGCAAAACAAACAAAACAACTCAAATCATGAAAAATGAAGAAAGTACAACGAGAAAAGAGATGGATGCACCATTTCTTCATCATACGGACAGGGGACAGCAGACAAAAAGAGGGATGCACCATTTCTTCAACATACGGACAGCAGACAAAGAGATGGATGCACCATTTCTTCATCATACGGACAGCAGACAATCTACATCTTTGATTCTACCTTTATTTATATCTCCAATTGGTTCTGAAGCAGACTAGAAGCCAGGTGGGATTGGAACACCTGTTTGTTCTGCCAAGTAGATGAGTTCATCTGAAAATGAAACAGAATTGTAGGTACAGATATCGGTGGATCCATGGGAGTGCATGCTTTTCAGCAAAAATAAAGGCACAGGTCTAAGACAGGAACCCAACCTCAAGGTTCAAGGGGTCTTACTTGCAATATGGCCAACACGTATGCATGAGAGCATTTTTATTGTGCCCCCTTTGATGGAACAATGAGCATAGGCTGCTAGTTTCTCGCACCAGTTAATTTTGCACAGTACCTACGAGTACACCTTCAACAATCAGAATAAAATCCTGCCTCTTTCGAAACTCAGCAAAAACCAATAATCCTAAAAACATGCAATTGCACATAGGTAGGTGGTCTCAGCTCGAGATGATGAAACCACACAAATATGTCACACCTGTGGCTCATTTGTGATACAATCAAAATTATTGTGAGCCCCATTCAAATGTTGTGAAAACACTGTAACAATTCTCGGACCCAAAGCAAAACTGCACTTCAACACCATCAGGAAATGCAAAGGATTCTCAGACCCCAACACGGTGGGTTCCGACGACATCAGAAAATTATTGCCCTTAACCTTTTCCAGGTTCAGAGTATCATGCATTGGTGCTCCTAGGGATGTACAGCGCAAACCAGATAGGTAGGTACAATGTTTATGGAGTGGCACCGCACCGAGCAGCAGCAGCACCGAGGAAAGTTGAAAATGACAAGAAACTTCACGCCTAATCTTTTAGCTGTGAATCTGAACAACTGAGAACAAAAATGTTAAGTACCGAAGATGTGCATTCCCAATGCTGGATTTACACTCATCTCATAGGATTACGAAGGTCGGTAAATGAGTTTTGCAAGTTGGCCCCAAAAACTGTAAAGGAACTATTTTCAACGAGTGTTCTGTCAAAAATCAAGAAATGCATTCTTTCGCAACATTGCTGCAAATTTTCAGCCATCTTGTGCGAGTATCTGAAAAACTATTATCTCACGAAAGGAATCAGGTACTTTTGTCGACGGAAATTGCTGATTTTGACAAGTGTTTGACCCGAAGAAATTGAAGTCCTGCCATGTTATTTTGAATCTTTCATCACGTTTGTTTATTCTCTGCTGATAATTTTCAACAGCCAGAGCTGAATAATTTCATGTTTTAGTTATGCATAAACTTGTTTATTTGCCTTTGTGCTCAATGGTGTTTAGACAGTTTGCTTGGGACACACATTTGACCCAAAGTTTCCGGAGTCCACCACAATCATGGTAGATTGCTGAAACTGTGCCACAGAATAGGCACTGACTGGAAGCTAAATCGCCAATAGTTGCCTCTCATTATGTGGAACCACTTTCTTACACCATTGATATTTTGTTCCGTTCGTGATTGGTATTTTCTCTGCATAACAAGGGTTGTCTTTGAAACACCCTGTGCCACTTCAGAAATGTTCAAACCAATAACGGGTTGCTGCAAACAGTGGTCACTGACCCGGGCTATTAAACTGGCCTGAATTTTGGTAGCGTATTCTGGAGGAGACATCAAAATGAACAATTGAAATTATTATCGACCCCGTTTCGGAACAACCATGGTTTTTCGGCACAGGAAAAACTGAACATTTTTAAATGGCTAAATCATAAGTACCTATTACAGAGGCTGATCCAGGTTCTCTTTGGACCATTAGTCAACCACAGTGGCCAAAAATTACTAAAATCCGGTGAACGCCAGCCAAGCTCTGGGCGAACTTGCAAAACTCATTTACCGACCCACGTAACATTGAACATCCCAATCTCAAGTCCAGGAAGACAAAAACACAACTCGTCAACATGTTATGGCCATTTTTATAGTGGGTAATGCAGGGAAAGAAATGATGTTTTGAGAAAAAATTAACAACTAAAATTAAAAAATTATAACTAGGTAGGTGCCGACCTCTGTTTTGCCGTGCTTTCTCAACAGCCATTTTTGCATCACGTATCTTCTTTTGTTTCCTTTCATAATCCTTAATTTTTGTCTCCTTTTTCACTAAAACTCCATGTCGGTGGTAACCATATGCTAAACCCGCAATGAGCAGCGACCAACGGCAAAACTAGAATAATAATAACAAGGAAGAGAGATAGGCAGACATGAAAATGGCCTGCATGGAAGAGAGGTCAAACAATATAGGCCTACAGTGTGTACAAAAAACCACTTCTGAAATTCTCAAAGTCCAAAGTTTCGAAATTTCCAAGATTCATACATTGAACCAATACCTTACCAGCTTAATTTTCTTCATGCAAACTTCTGAAATTTTTTAGCACAGGCCACCAAAGCGGGATCTGAGGTGGCAGCTCCAGCGGGGTCCCAGGGGGCAGAGCCCCTGCAAGGGGTTTGGGTGACGGAATCCTCAAAGGGCGGAGTTTTTTTTTTCTAACAAATTACAGGTTCTCAAACAGTGCTTCAAGACATTTCAAGACACTTTTCCTCCGAAAGTTTGATCAGGCACCTAATTGAAAATAGGATAAAGAGGGATGAAAAAAAACGTGTTGAATTCACTTGAAAAAAAAATAGGCAATTCCTGGCAAAGCCAGTGAATTTGAAAATGTTCCAGAATTTGCTAATTAGATTGCTGTGGGAAGTAAGTCCGTGCACGTATGCCTATTTTCTCACGGTTCCCATGAAATCTGTTCAATGGTTGATGCCAACTCAATCCAGGGTACACTGTTCCTGATGGGAACAGTGTCCCCCTCCAATCCAGGGTTTCTCAATGGTTTCACAAAAATAGGCCTGAAAGAAAAGGCCAACTATTGTTGTACTGAAGGAGAGTCACAAATGCTGTAGAAAAGAAAACCCCAGGACCACAGCTTATCCCAGGAGAGCCGTATTGGCCAGAACAGGCAGACACATGGTCGGTATAGGGAAAAAACAAAATGGCGGATAAAAATAAGGGTTGAGGTCGAATCAGTTGTAGTTTGGTTCATCAAAAATCTTCCTCTTGCTTTTTCATCGTAATTTTTCAGTCCGACAGTAAAAACTGTTGCAAAAAAATATGCCAAAAAATGGTCAAATGTCCACTGGGGCTTGGTCATCATGGAAAACCAAATTTCCCAGGAGGGGAAATCAAATCAAAATAGGTAGGTGGTGTAAAATAATTATTCTTCCACTCTCCCAGTGAGGTCAGGTGGGTATGAGCACTGAGCAGCATCCCAGAACCATCCCCCGGGAACAAGTTGAGGCATGAACTTGAAAATTTGTACATGGCAAAATTTTGCAAAGTTTAAACATTTGACGCAAGTTTAACCACAGCAAAGAAATCAAACAATCGCCGAAATGTTGCAACCCAAACTCTTGAAATTTCAAACATTCTTGCAATAAAAATTTAAATAAAAATGAAAACAGAAGAATAGAGCGGTCAAAAATAGGTAGGTACTTCAGCTGGTATTGTTTACTGGGTCCACTGTCACCCTGTTTTTGCATACCTACCTACCTATCAGTTGTAGCTCTCTCAAAGGAAATACCTACCTACCAGGGTGGTAGGTAGATAGGCAACTAAACAGTGAAGACCTTTTTAATCTAAGCACAGTTAGGCATTTTCTACTTTTCCCCATAAAGGTACAGCATGCATGAACAGATCAGTACCTAGCAACCTCGCACCAAGCAACCGCTCCAAAATTTTGCAGATTTAATTACAAAAATGCACCTGTAAAAATAGGCCAAGTACTATTTTACTCAAAAACTACAGGATACCTAATAATTTTTCATCCTTTCGTCCTGCCACAGGAAGGAGTTAATTCAAGCCAAAGGAGTTTATTCAAACCAAATCATAATTCTTTGGAATGGGCATTACCCACCTGGGACTCCAAGCTAAACAAGATAGAAGTTGCTGAGGCAATATCATAAGCAATATGGAAATCAGTGAGCAAGTAGACTGTTGAAACCAGTCCAGACGATAGGTACTTATTCCAAGGTCCGGTACGTCATCCTTAACCGGTCAAGCCCGAGCGCCGTGCATTTACGTCCGCAAAAAAAACAAACTGCGTACGAGCGACGTAGATAAACGTCAAGACCGGCACGATGTGATTGTACGGACGACGTAAATAAACGTCGGCATGGGTATTCCATTTTCAAGGGATTTGAATTTAATTACGTAATATCAGCACCACTCAAAAATATTCATAGCCGGAAAGAGGAAAAATCAGCGATTAGCAGACGTTTATTCGCCAAAATCGTTCCAACCGTTTCAATCAGGCCACTTTTCAAATTTCCCGCTTTTTTCTCTCAAGTTCCTGTTTTAGGCGCCTTTTTACGCGATCACGCGACATCTGCCGCCCGCCGAAATTTGAATTTTCGGGCAGTTGAAAGACGCGCGAATCAGCCGACGCTTGTTTCACGTGAATTGTTGCATTCGTTCAGAAATGGCGTCGCATTGAAATTTCCTGTTTTTTCCAGTTTTTGCTCAATTTTGATGCGGTTTGAAGCATTTTGTGGGTATCTTGGCCGTTTTTTTTGTGCGGTGTTTTTTTTTTTTGTTGAAAACATTAAATTATAGGCGATTTTAATGACACAGAGCAGAAATCTGGCTTGAGTGGGCGGGAAATGCATGCATTTCCGATTTTTCCGTTTTTCGAAAATCCTTGCAGATATTATTAATTCCGTCAGGGGCGACATTCCGTGTTTCCGAAACGTGCGGAAAAACGTTTTAAAACCAGAATTTGCAATTTCGGGCTTGACCGGTTAAATAGATACACAGGATTAATCAAATTGCAAATTGGAAATGGTCCATTCCACACACACGTTAGATACTACTTACCCTGATCAATGGCGAGACGTTCACAGGTGGAGGCAAAACAAGTGGTGGTAGAGACAAACTCCGAGCTGCAGCAGCAGACATTATAGGCAAAAGCTGTTCTTTGCCGTGGAAAAGATAAACCAATCCACAAAATCAAATCTGTCATAAAATCAGTAAAATAGAGCCATATCATAAAAGATCAGTAAAATCATTCGTCAGTTTCATTCATCAGGACATTTTATTAAGCATGACTGCATTTTCAGGATATGATGGCATAGCTTTGTGAGGCCATTGGAACTTTAGCAGCAATAGAAGGAAAATTTTGTTTTACAAAAACTGGAGCCACCGCTGCCTCCCCGCCACTGCAAAAGTTACAGGTACACATTGCACAATGTCCAGAGTCCATAAAAAATATTAAAAACCAATGCCTATATTTCGGCGTAAACATAGGCATGCATGTGCCGTGCATGTCAAATAGCCATGAAGATGAATCTCTAATTCATTCAACAGTGACACACGAACAACGATTAATACTGCTGTAAATTGGCGTGAATCTAGCATCAAAATAATTGTAGGTAACACAAATTGCAACTGGGTGCCCAACGATTGGATAGAATAGTCTGTTCTGGACCAACTCTGTCGATTGATAGTTGCAATTGCAACAAATTAGGTAGGTATTGTGGATGTTGAGGAAGGGAACTGGGAAGGGACCACAGAGCGCAACAGGAAAACCTAGTTGCCAGTTTGGTAGTTTGCAAACGAAACACCACACACACACAATGACGACTTTTGTCAACCTTCTCTGTGGCCAGAGGCCAACACTGATGATGATTGAGTGACTTTGGGAAAGCGTGCGCGCGTCCGGAGATCAGAGCGACATGATCGGCAATTTATGTCGCGCGGATCGCCATTGCCGCCCACCATTGCAATTTGCAGTGCAGACAATTCAGAAAACACTTGGAACTGGCGAGGTTGCCAGATTTTTCGAAAACCAAATTTTCGAGAAGCCATTTGCCTTTTTGTGTGCGAAATTTGATAAAAAAAAATGGTCTGTTTCAAAACGAAATTTCCAACAAAACAAAAAAAATCACTTATTCATTTTTCCCCATTTTTTCAAAACTTTCCCAGCATTTTTTTGAAAATTCCCCCGAAAATTCCCTCGAAAGAAAAATTCCCCGAGTTTTTTCTTCATACCCGTTTTGGACCAATTTTTGGACCTCGATCTGGTCACACTGGAAGCAATCTCTCAGTCCCTCGCCTCGTCAGAATCAGAAACATCAAACAACAAGACTAACCATTTTAATTGGCCCCTCCACTTTTTTCGTAACGGGCTCAGCGGTGTCATCTTGCGGCGAAGCCACCAAGTAGAAAGAGAACGTCGGCAAAGATGACCCGCTCCACTCAGAAAGTTCGCACAAATCACAAAGCGCTTTGTGGTCATTATCCTATAAAAAAAAAAAAAAAAAAAAAAAAAAAAAAAAAAAAAATCCTTAAATTCAGTCGTAGGCATAGGTATGTTACCTATCTGTACATTTCGAGTCATCGGTTTATTTATACGTTGGCATGACATCTCAAAAGACGAGCGGAACGAGGGCAACCGATTGAATTCGGGCCAAAAAGAGCAAAAACTATTCGTGGAAAAATGCCGCTTTTTGTGTTGCTGCAGTGGGAGAAACCAACAACTTGACGGGCCACGGACTTGAAAGCGATTGCTTTGTGCTTTGTCATTGCGCATAAAATTTATTAGTTAGGTGCGATTTTCAGGCAGCGAAAACTGAAAACTGGCTCAGTGGTAGAACACAATGGCCACAGACTTCGTGACTGATTTTACAACATGAGTGTCGCAGGTTCGAGTCCCAGCACTTCGTATTTTTTCAGAAATGGCCATGGCGCTAGCCCTCTCTTGGTGAAGGAACCAACTTCAAATGCAATTTGTACACCACCCAAAACGGCAAATAATGGACTAATGGTTCATCTCGTTCTGGTCAGAATTGAGAATGCACTGAAACTGAAACTGGTGTATGGATTTCGGGGTGTTCCACCCGGGCTTCTTTTCGCGCACATCAACCCATTCATACTTTGCGCCATGCACACAAACTCATCACACACTGGCGCGATTCATACCAATCATTCACCATCCCAACAACACTGGTGTTCGGTTCCCCTGTATGTGTCTGTGGCTTATTTATTATGTTTCTGTAACTTGCCGCCACTCATGGACGGGCTAAGTGTTCTTTAACGTGCACATGGTGAATCTTTTTGCACATGGGACCACCTTCTTTTAGTCCCTTCCGAAGGACTCGAAGACTCGCCACTACCTGCGTCTCCCTTTCTGTCACTGCAGCCAGAATGGAGCGCGACTGAACTGTAAACTGTATCCTAGGTAAACTGTAAAACTGTAAACTGGTGTATGGTTTTCGGGGTGTTCCCCAGGGCTTCTTTTCGCCCACATCAACCCATTCATACATTGCACCTTGCACACAAACTCATCACACACTGGCGCCATTCATACCACACATTCACCATCCCTGCACTGGTGTTCGGTCGGTAGGTTGGTAGGTACCCCTGTATGTGGCTTTTACAGAATAATGTTTCTGAAACTTGCCGCCACTCTTCGACGGGCTTGGTGTTCTTTTCGTGCACATGGTTAATTGCACACGGGACCACCTTCTCAAAGTCCCTTCCGAAGGACCAGAATACTTGCCACAAAGTCTCCCTTTCTGTCACTGCAGCCAGAAGAACTGAACAGTGAACTGAGCAGACGACACCAGAAAGTGGGAATTGCCATTCACCAAAACAATTGCATTTGCTTGGATCAAGGCTCCATGTCAGACATGCATCATTTTTTTGCCTCGGCAATTACCACGACAACAATCAAGTCGTCGTGTTCTTTCACCGAGGCAGCATGTATCTTTTTGTGTTTAGATAAGACGCCGTCGCGATCGGCAGTAAAAAAGAAAACATGGTTTCAAGTGCAAACCATCGGTGCAGAGAGATTGCGGTACAGTTTTGGAAACCCACGGAGGGTATTGTCAAGAAATGTGGCCAGAAAAATAAAAATAAGAGAACACGAACCAGGTTAGGCGACGTGAGGATTCCAGCATGGCATTGTCCAGATGGTGACAGTTTGACAGCAGGCTCGGATGAATAGATAACACAACAAGAAATCAATTTGGTCACAAATATTATATCAATTTCGGTAGGTACCTCAATTTTTAGTGCATGAAAACATGGAAAAACATGGGGAAAAAAGGAAAAGGCACAATTAGCATAATATCTCCAAGGAAGCAAAATGGGGGCATGATCAAAGAAACCTATGTACCAACCTAGGCCTATCTACTACCTACCTACTAGGGCGATAAACTGAGTTTTGGCTTTTTGACAGATAAAAAACTGGCCTCTGATAGGTTTAGCATGTCATGAGAAATGCCAAGTTTGTTCCAGAGAAACATGTAGTTGTTTAGGAAGGAAAACCTAGAGACATTTTTGGAAAGGGAAGGTGGGATAAATGAAACGAGGTCACTGGCCCTCGTCGACCCTGTGTTTTTGACCAGGGTGCAACAGCATCCTGCCCTACCTCCCTCACTACGGACACATTTTCGGAAAATTGAAACACCCCTGAGCTTTCTCCTCTTAACGAGGGATTCCCAGCCCAGCTCTTCCCAGAGCAATGTCACACTGGAGAGAAAGGAGAAGTCCCCAGAAACAAACCTCACTGCCCTGCGCTGGACAGCTTCAAGTGCATCAATGTGGCACTGAAGATGAGGATCCCAGGTCGTTGTGGTATATTCTAAGATGCAGCGAACCAATGAGAAGTAGAGTATTTCCTTTACCTTTCTGGAGGCGTGGGAATAGTGTCGGATAAGAAATTTCAGTTGATTTGATGCCCGTTTTACCATCTAAACACAGTTGGTTAGTTTTTCCCAAGTCATCTCTGATATTCTTGACAAAGGGGGTCAGATCGATGCAATTTTTGTTGATTTTGAAAAGGCCTTCGACTTGGTTCCCCATTCTTCCATAATCTTGAAACTGAGGAATATTGGAGTGAATGATGTGCTCGCTCATCAATTGGATTATTGATTTCCTTCGGGATCGCACTCAGCAGGTCAGGCTTCAAAATTCATTTTCAAATATTGGTACAGTAACCTCTGGGGTTCCGCAAGGGAGTGTGCTTGGGCCTACATTATTCTCAATTTTCATAAATGACTTGCCCGGCCACCTGGTGTGCCGATATTTTCTTTTTGCAGATGACTGCGTCATCATAAAAGAAATTGAATCTCCAGATGATGTCCAGTCTTTGAATAATGATCTCGTGAGAATTGAGCAGTGGTGTACTAATTTTGGCATGAGGTTAAATGTTGATAAATGTGTGGCCATGTCATTTTCTAGGAAGATGTCTCCCATTATTGGTGTGTACACTTTGTTAAATTCTCAATTACCTCTGTTGGACAGTTTTACCTATTTGGGCGTAACTTTTACAAGAAACCTTTGCTGGGGTCAACATGTTGATAATGTGGTGAAAAAAGCAAATTCTGCATTATATTTTGTTAGGCGTACTTTCTCTAAGGCTAGTAAAGTGATTAAAGAAAAAGTCTACTTCGCTCTGGTTTGGTCCCTATTGGAATATGCTTCAGCTGTATGGGACCCGTACAGACTGATACATGTGGAAAAACTTGAACGGGTTCAGAGTAGGGCAGCACGTTTTGTGTCAGGCAGGTACTCCTTTTCACACAGTGTGTCATCCATCCTGTCTGATCTTGGTTGGGTATCGCTAGGTCATCACGTCTTGTGGGTCTCTTTCAGGGATTAAATAATATTGGAGGGTGGTCTCGTGTCAAGGAATGCCTATTACCTCCCACTTATATAGGAAGACATGATCATGCTTTCAAATTACGCTGCAAACCAGTTTTTAAGGATGTTGGAAAGTTCTCGTTTGTTGCTAGGACTGTTAACGATTGGAACTCTCTTGATGCCAGTGTTTTCGGGGATGGAAATGATATTTCTCTAAAAACATTTCGAAAGAATTTATTAGGTAGTGCCCGCAACAGTGCATGGTGGTAACAGTCTGGTGTATTTGTCAAAGTTGTGACTGGGCTGTAAAGCTGTCTACATGTTTGTTAATTTGCGCTGGACTGCATCCATGCAAATTAAATTTAAAATAAATAAATAAATAAATCTGACTTATATGAGGTCCCCAGTTCAGGGCAGGATTGAAATGAATGCCAAGGTATTTGATATTGTCTGGGCGAAACAACACAGAGGGACCAATGAAATAATCTGAGATGGAGGGATGTGTAGATGAAGCAAATGACATAGCAGATGTCTTTGCGACATTTATACTCATTTGATTCTCATCCCACCATTTGACTATGGAATTTAGGTCATCCTGAAGGGCTTTGGAATCATCTGGAGACCTGATAACTCTGTAGAGGACTATATCATCTGCAAACAACCTGATGTTGGAGATGATATTATCTGCAATGTCATTAATTAAATGAAAAAAGGGAGGGAAAGA
>JASGXE010006092.1:0-23195 GCA_030068105.1 Sinentomon sp. SZTP_YWyxl | reverse complement strand
TTGGAAAGGTCAAAAAAATTCTCGATTAGAGAAATTCAATTTGACTGGTGCAGAAATAATTCTTTCAAACGTTGGCAAAAACACCAAAATTACATTAAAAAAAGGATGACTCTAAATCTCCAGAAAACAGGGTTCACAGGGAATTTGCAGAACCGAATTCGGGGTCTTTTCGGGGTACAGAATTCCAGAATAATTAAGGACATGTATCTCAACAAAAAATCAGAAAATACATTTTACACCTGGACACGACTCCCAATCGCAGAGAGCAGGTGCCTGCTAGCCGCTAGAGATAGGTATGCCACCCACCCACGAGCAGAACGAACTGTCATTTTCAATTCTTTTTTCACCACAAGCTGAGGATGACAACATGAATCTGAAGAACGTGGGATATCTTCAGTTATTTCAGAAACCATTGAAGGCAATGACTGCGTTGTCTAAACTCTCAGTGATGTCTGAACTTTCTCTCTCTTGGCATGGATTTCGAGAGCTCCCAATCCAGTTTTTTGAATGCTGAATTCCTTGGTAGCACACATACCTTGCACACAGCACTGAAAGAATTTTCAGATTTCTTCTGCAACCAGTCTTTAAATTCAGAAATTTCTCTGAATCGAGCCAATTGTCATTAAACATGTGGACCATTTTCAATCAAAGAAACCTTGAGAAGCAAAATTACATTGATTGAGCTTTTTTCAGTGTGCCAGAGTTAAAAGGTATTATGTGAAGTTGACATGAAATTTCCCAGATGCTAAAAATTCAGTCAGTGTATAAATTCCTTTTCGTTTGGCAGAATGAAGCCATTTTTATCTTGCCGTTTTCATTCGGTCAGTACAAATCATTCCTAGAGGCAATTAAAAATCAGGGTTTATTCGGGACATGTGATCCCAATTTTTCTAAAATCGGTACTTTTCGGGGTTTTGAGAGGTGGTTTATCAAAATCGAGGTATTTTCGGTGCTTTCGGTACTTTCGGGGTAGCTCTATGAACCCTGATAATGATAATTATTGTTTATATGTACTGGTTATGAAGCCAGTTCATAAATTTTTCTAAAATCGGTACTTTTCGGGGTTTTGCGAGGTGGTTTATCAAAATCGAGGTATTTTCGGTGCTTTCGGGGTAACTCTATGAACCTTGATAATGATAATTATTGTTTATATGTACTGGTTATGACAGAGGAAATATACTTTTTGTAAACACATCTGTCCAGTCAAAATTCAGACAATCCAGGGTGGCTGATGGATTAAATTTAGGCGATAATTGGCCGTACGACAGGTAACATACGACAGTCGTCGTCAAAAAATTAAGATCACTGCCAAATTAAGATCACCATAAAACCACCCACCAAAAAACATGGTTTTGCTGTGGACCCCATGTGGCAAGCTGCCTATGCCACTGTTTTTGCCTGCAGCAGCGAGTTTGTTAAGGGGGGGGGGAACATGAAAAAAATGAAAATTTTTGTTTGTGATCCGATTAAGCTGATTTTTGGTACACAACTTGGGGACCAGTTTGAGAGTACTCCTGCAAAGTTTCAATGCCCTAGGTCTCCTGGTTCAGATTTGGCAGCCATTTACCTGAAAAATTCTAGCGTAACTTCAAATGACCTTCGGCTGGTTTGAGCGGTTAGTTTTCACACTTTGTTCATGCAAAAAGGGTCAAAATTGGCTGAAAAATTGCGTGACAGAGCCCGTTTTTTGATATTTTTACTCTAAGTGGGTGTTTCACTGCTAAAATCAGTCTTGCGCTAGAATGCGAGAGGCAAATTTAAAAGACATGATTAAAAAACTGTCAAGGACCCAGAAATCTCAAAATCTGACTCTGTCACGCACTTTTCCGTAAAAAAAAATCTTCCAGAGTGCCAATTTTCATCTTTCTAGGACAAAAATTGCCCGAGAGAAAAAACACCCGGAAGGGAGATTTTCATGCGAAAAATGGTTTTGCGGCAAAAGCTGTTTGAAAGTCAGCATCAGAAAAGGCTTTCTCACTTTTGGACGATTGCAGAAAAATGTCCATAACTTCAACATTTTTTGGTCAAATACAGTCAGATTTGACTTCTTGCACCAATTTTTGACAAGGAATTCAATTATCATGGAATTGGAGAGATTAAAACAAAAATGTGCTTGCAATTTCCACTAGAAAACGTTTCAGTAAAAAGCTATCGGATTATCCGGAAATTATTATGCGCTTATTCCGCATCTCATAATAAAATCATCGATATCTTGGAAATGGCTGACTTTAGGGAAAAAGATGTAGAGAGCAAAATTAAAGAGCACATTTCAAACCATAAAGATGAATCATTTTTAAAAAACAGCATTTTTTGACCAAAAATCCAATTTTTTTCATGTTCCCCCCCCCCCCTTAAATAAAAAAAAAAAAAAATCCTACTGGCAGAAAGCCAAAATACCACAAAACTAACTGTTAATGACAACCCTGCCTTTTCCGGGCAGAGACCGAGCAGTTGGCAATCGTCCCCAGAATCGACCTTGAATTCTTCGGACGCAATATCCAAAGCAGACGTCAGGATGTTGACCAGAATCGGGTGTGGAATCAGGTTGATGAGGGTGGCAAGTGGATTCAGGTGAAGCACAACTGAAATGCTGGACAAATTCCTCCTGTGCGTTCCCTCAAAAACAACCGGCTCTATGCTTCCCTCGACCTGTGAAACAAAAGATAAGCAAAAAAGTCTACAAGGAACAAGGACAGCTTAACGCATCGAAGTCATCAAGACTTGAGAAACCAGAATAGCGCATACCATGTGGCTTGCACCAGTTCGCATCAGAACTCCGAAGTTAAGCAACGTTATTCCAGGACAATACTTGAATGGTAGACCACCCTTGTACCCCTGGTTGTGCTGCTAGAAGAGGGACTCAACGATACGGAGACAAAATCGTGGAAACTGCGTAAGGGTAATACGTCAACGTCATACACATCAACACATCTCCAAGTGTCCACCCACTGTTAACAGTTTGTAACATTACCCAATTGCCAACACAGTGCAGACAAAGAAACTAGTCCAACCATTAAAGATGTTCGACCGTGTAAGACAAACTAGAGGTTAAAAAATATAAACACAAGGTGGGAATATGAGGGGGGGTTAATCTGGGGGTGGCCTCTAAATTTCCACCTGTTCTCAACACGAGCTTCCAATAATTGTGTAGTTATATGTTGGGAGGATTTGTTTCCATCTTAGGAAAATGTACACGGTTCAGTTAAAAATCACAATGCACAAAGTAGAACAGTTTACATGCGACACTACACTGCCAATTGTTCCGAAGGATTTCTTCAGTTTTTCTCGGCAGGAAGACGAGTCGTGAAGACCAAATTCCGGGACAAAAGAGAAGATTTAAGTGTTCTATAATTTTTCGGTTTTGTCCAAGAAAGTCCACTTTTACAAAGGAAAATTCAAGAAAGTCCATGGTTAGCAAGCAAAATTCATTACCTTCATGAAAAGTGGCAACTTTAAACCGCTGCTGCCATCTTTTGGATCACATTGTAGTATGCTAGCTGCAGATTTGCCGGATGTCAGATCCTTCCAAATATATGGCTTTTTTGACACGGTGAACCTAGAATAGAGCAAAGAACACTTGGAAGGAAGCGTTGAGGTTTAGAAGCTTCGCAATTTGCAGCACCAAACCAGATATCGCTGCTTATAAACTAGAGGCGATTCATGTCAATCTATCACTTGTCCTGCAGATTTCGTCAAAATCTTATAGCAGAGACACAGGATTGCTTGCACTTGGTTATGGTATTAATTGACCCAAATATTTCCCCAACTGGCCACGTGGGACTTCTCTGCAGTCTTCAGTGAACATGAACAATGACTGCTCCCAAACATTGCCTCAATTCGATATGTGTGACCCCTGGGCCACGGGTTGTGAGAAAAGCAGTGCCCCTCTTACAAATATTGCTCCAATTGGAAGCATGAAGAATTTTTTTTTCAAAACTTCCAGCATAAATGGAGAGAAAGTGAGGGACAAAAAATGTACTGTGAGGGGGAGATATTCAGATGTGTATGGATAAATTGGTGACTCATTCGGTTGCAGAGGTCAAGTTCGATTCCCAGTTTGAACCAAATCGTTTATTCAAATGATTAATTTTTGCTGATTTAAGCAGATCAACTTTCTTCAGTACAGGATTCCCACTCAAGATCAACTTTCAAAAATAAGGACAAGTTGAAAAAATAAGGACACAGACAGCCCCGTAGTCAGGAATTTTGAAGTGGGAGCAGGGATGTATTCGGAGGGGCAGAGTAAGAACGTAAGGTGCATGCAACATTGGGGGAGGGGGTTCGGGAAGGGGATGTCCCCCTACCCGAAGATTACGAAATTTTGAAAAAACGGAACTTCAAATGGTGCTCAGAATGCCAGATTTAAGATTCCCAGATTTAAGCAGATCCACTTCCTTCAGATTAATCTTTTACAGATTTAAGCAGATCAACTTTCGTCACATTATTTTTCCCAGATTTAAGCAGATCAACTTTCTTCGGGTTAATTTTTTCCCAGACAGCAGATCAACCATCATAAGATTATTTTTTTAAGCAGATCAACTTTTTCAGTAGAGGCGATCTATCTAGGCAATCACAGCTTAGTTTGCTATTGGATAAAGCAAACAAAAAGCAGAAACCCATTCAGAAAACGATTACTGAAATGTCTGGAATAGATGCAAAATAAAAAAAATTAAAAAAAAAAATGAAACTCACCCATGAGCAGTGAAGAAGAGTTCACTGGTTAGAGTATAAATTGTCTCTATCGGAAGGTTTAAAATTCCATTCGGCTGCACAATACCAAGTGATTGGACTTCATTCCCTTTCTTGGTCATGTAGAAGATTTCAATCGGAATGACAAAGTGGTTCTTCACCTGATCAAATTATTATTGTAAAAAAAGAAAACAATTAAAAAAATCATCAGGACATTTTAACTAGGTATCGTAACCTTATTGGTTGCAGGAAATCAACCAACTTTACCAAACCCTTCCTTCCAAGGTTGCTCACCACCAATCCTGCAAAATTGTAGGTGTTTCTTTGAGTTTGCCTCCAAAGGATCGCAGCTTTTTTACGGGGCTGCAAGGAGGGATTTTTTTTATCTGGTCCTCGCGGACCGGGTTTCCCCCTACCTCCAGGGCCACGCTTTGACGCTGGAACCACCCTGGTCCAACTTCGGCTGGTTTCAATAAAGAAATCCAAAGGATCGTTGGACAATTGTTTCAAACGTGTCTTTAAGGTAGGTCAAGTAGGCTATAGGATTTGATCAGTTTCCAGTAAAAACATTTTTTAAGTTTTCCAGGGTTTCCCAAGGGTTTTTAATGCTCTCTCATTTGACAGAAGTGGTGCCCATGAGCACCCGTGGCCGTGGCCACAGGTCACAGTGGATTCTGAGGTGGCAACCCCGACAGGGTTCCAAGAAACTGCTGCCCGCAGGAGGGTTATGGATGGAGTCCCTCAAAGGGTGGAGCTATCACAAAAAGAGCAGGTTCACAGAATGCTATCAGATGACAGTTATCAAGATAACGTCACAAGCATCTCCAAGTTTCCACCCCACTGTTTTCAGTTTGTTAGATGCCATCATCTTTAGTCATCTTTAATATTTTTCTTCATGTCATTTTTAATTTTTTTTTATCATTTCATTATTTTATTAATCATGTCATTTTTATATTTTATGAGTCATATCATTTTTTGTATTTCATTGGTTTTTCCGTTCCACCCGGAGTTTGCAATACGCAAACTGCCATTTTATTCACTTGCAATGGTTTTGAACTTTTTCTCGTGCAGACAGAAGTTCAACCCCAGCTCCACCGGCCACTGTCGGCGGAGAGATCATGACAGACTCTGTGATCTCTCTGCCGTGTGAGAAAAACCACGTGCTTCATGGACGTCGACATCACTTACAGGGGCAGGATCTCCATGTCAAGAAAATGTCCTGGACAGTGTATCACTGGCCTCCGCTTTTGATTCGTTGGGTTTTGGCTTGCATCGGTGGGAAATTTGGCCTCTGGAATACCAACAATGCACCCAAAATGAACCCCAAAGGTCTTCAGCTTCACCCCAGACCCCCTCCCGGTGTCTCAGCCAAGTTGGAACCCTGCTAGGGCTCGGCACCAGATCCCCTAACCGGGCTGCACCCAGATTCTTCACCGAAGGAAGGGGTTCAGTTGAAATGTGTTCTTCAATGTGTTCTGAATGCCCAACTCAGATGGGTGTCCATCAACTGTTTGCAGTGAAAAGACTACATGACACTTTCATGACCCTTTGAGCCTTGTCAACAACAAAACTAGATCACCCTATAAAAACGGCATCAGAAATACAAGTTTTTCACCAACATTGACCTGCGAACTGTAAACATGGTTGCTCTCCATAAAGGCTGAGATGCATGGCCTTGTAGCGGCTTCCATGGCCTTGTAGCAGTTCTGTCGTCTGCTGCTCAGTGTCCTCACCAGATACTTGGCAAATGTGGTGTGAAAACGCAGTGCACGTTACCAACTCGATGGGAGTGGTCAAGTCGGTGCTCACTAACCACCGCTAAATGTGTCATTCTCCATGAAAAAATGCGTTTTTGATAAAAAAAAAAATGTGTTTTCCGTGATAATTCAAGCCTCGAGGCTTATAATGAAGAAAAAAACCCACCAACTTGAAGTGGAGAACATTCCAAAAATAAATTCCCATGCAGCTCTTAGAAAATCGCCAATTTCTAAAATGGCAGTCCCAAACTTCGCATGCTAAACATCAAAATAGATAGGCCATAACTGGTTGAATTAGGTAACTCCACTCAAGTTACTTGTCAGTAGCTCGGCAAATTACCTGAATGATGCTCCTTATTGTGATAATTCGGTACCTCGGTTGGACAACTGTCTCAACGATCACACTCCACTGATCACCGAGGTCACTCCTTTGCGGAAGAGAGAAGAACCTCTTCATGGTTTTACCAATCGGAACTTTCTTTTCCGTGTTGAACATATCAAACTGGAATGGACGGAAAGAGCGAGAAAGGAGATGTGTAAAGTTAATGAGAGAATTACCGAAAGTAAGTTAGTGGCTAACACGGCATTGAAGCATTTTGACTAAATAAAACAAATCTCACGGAATATCGATTCACGGAAAGTCAAAGACGGCAGGAAGACAGGTCAAGTGGAAAAAACTTCGGTGGAATTTCCGTGGGAATAGCTCGATTTTCAAGTTAGGTCACATTGTGTGACAGGGGTTGTCAACGAAAGTCAAGAAAACCTTATCACATTAGGGTGAAATTCACACCAAAGTAGTTTTACACTTTACACTGGGCCTTCTCTCTGTTGCAGAGTTATCAATGCATTGGCACCACAGGGAGAAGACATAGCTAACAATCATGTAATAAAACGACTGCAAAAAGTTAAATACATAAAAATGGCAACATTCGCGTCGTTTTGGAATCACCTTGGACCAACAGGCCATGACCGATGATCCGGGAACCACGGCTGCCTGGCAACTGGGACTCCCAGTCAACAAGTTCTGGACTCCATCAAATACAACCTTATTAAAAACCTTTTTTAAACAGTCAATTCAATGGATAGATTTGTGTTTTGAAAATTTCATTTCTATCTGCACAACATTTATCCTTTTTCTTTGTTGCATTGAAAGATGCATCCGTCTGTTGAATTATTGGCTCTATTGAGATGATCCTGAGGGTGAGTTGCAATGGAGAATACCGCCAAAAAACCTGCGAAAAACGTGTTAATCCTGCGATAATCATCAAGCCAAATTTACCTTGAACGTAAGTTCCAGTTCCTTTCCAGTCTGTTGCTGGTTCTGTGAGAGCATGACTGCATTCGATTTCAAAGAGAGATCATGAGATTCATGGGTGTCATTGTCCAATTCCAAACCAACCTCACCACCACTTTCCAGCAGGACTTCATTTATCTGTTGATCGGAAGAATTGTGGACCTGTGAGGAGAAGGGAATCAATTAAAAGCAGGAGAACAAACTGATTTGCAGTCAGCAGATGTGTGCAGCAGAAAACACTTCAGTTACACTTGGCAATCCTTTGAGTAGTCCCACACTTAACGGTGCACAAGACAACCCCTTTTAGTGGTCCTCTGTACAGAAATAAAATCAATTCCGAGCTTCGGAAAATGCTTTGCGCGGAGAGTATGTCATACGGCCACATTCCCCATTGCAACTCACCCCCTCAGGTTCAAAGTAGAGCAAATTCAACAGACCGATGCATCGAGAAATAAGTGTTGTGCAGCATAGAAATTAAATTTCCACAACACAAATTCATCCATTGAATTGGTTATTGATCAACCTGAGGGTGAGTTGGAATGGGGAATGCAGCCGATAGTCTTGAATAGTTTCAGATGAAAGTATAAATAACTATTTTGAGAATCGTTTCAAGTGGCAACAATGTAGACTGTCATGGGCAGAAAGTCAAACAAAGGTCCGCAATAACTGATCAAATTTGCCAGTAACAAAGAAAATATCGGGCAGAAAGCGTGTCAAAGTTGGCAAAAACTGTCCAAATTTGTCAATAACAAAGAAAGTCATTGGCAGAAAGTCCATCAAAGTTGGCAACAAACGTTGAAACTTGCCAACAATAGCAGAAAGTCTATCAAAGTTGGCAATAACTTTCAAATTTGTCAATGATGAAGACAGTCATGGGCAGAGAGTCCAACAAAGGTCGGCAATAACTGTTCAAGTTTGCCAACAACGACGACAGTTATTGGCAGAAAGTCTATCGAAGTGGGCAACAAATGTTGAAGTTACCAATAACGAAAAGTCATAGCGGAAAGTCTATCAAAGTCATTAATTGTTGTTCAAGTTTGTCAATAATGAAGAAGGTCAAAGGCAGAACGTCCACAGATGCAATTGATGAAAAACAGATGATAAAGAGATGCCATTCATCAGATTATCAGTGGGCGAAATCCCGTTCACAGTCTCATTGTTCAAAATCCTAATTTCGCTAAGAGCATAACAAAACTGAGCACTGAAAACGGAGTCAAAATAAGACCAATGGGCAATGAGACACAAGATAACCGCCGGCAGAAAATTACACAATAGGCATGGTTTATTACCTTGAACTTTGACCCATTGAGTATCACAGCGACGTTTATTCCGGACGTGTTCTTGACTAGAAATGGTGACGAAGGTATGGTTTCCTTTCTCTTCTTCAAATATTTACTCGTTTGAGTATCATTCTTCTGCTCATAGCCAGCCGCTTCACTGAACTCGGTCGAAAGCATCTGAATGACATCCAACGCTGTTGGGGTTACGGTCAACTCGAGCGTTTCCTGTACAGATAAAAAATAAAAATGTGTCGCGGAAAAGGGGAATGGTATGGATGCTCTTATGGGTGAGCAGCAGAAAGCCCTTCGGAATCGGAAACCCCTTTGGATTTGCCGGACTGCTTTTTCCATTTTATCCTCTTCATTCTTCATTCATAATTTCAGAAACCAGCAGAGATATCATGTCCAAAGGTACCTATCCATGATAATTATTATCAGAGATTTTATTCATGTCCAGCCAGAGATGTCATCCCTTTGAGGCAAAGGGACTACCATTTGGAGCAAAGGGACTACCCCTTGCAGCTTAGAAACTGAGTCCTTTGATGAGGACTGCAATTGAATGCATATGCAATCCATTACATTAAAAGCACTGCACATTTGTTCATTGTCCAGTTCTATCTTTGCAGTCCTTTTCAGCAAAAGAAAAGGACTTTGCAAAGGGCTGCTTACAGTCCTTTGCCCGAATGTGCAGTCCTTTTGTTACCCATTATTACGGACTGTTTTTGTTGTCCTTTGCAGCAAAATGGTGCATCCTTAGCAAAAGGACAGCAATGAACAAAAATTAAGTCGGATATTCTCAAGTAGCTCCTGTTTTGTTCAGCCCCACGCACGGGGGAGGGTGGAAAATAAAACATTCTAATTAAAAACTTAAGTTTCAAGAAGCGTTCAGGGTGGCCCAAAACTCCCGCATCATAGGAGTGGGCATTGTGGCAATCATTCTACGAACATGGAGGGATGTTTGAAGTTATTTTGACACCGGCAGCAAACGCATTGAAAACATGTTGTAACTTGCCGACGCAATGCTAAAAACAGTGACGAAATTCAAAACAACAAAACTGAACTTTCATTTCCATATGCAGTCCTAGGATGCGGGACTTTTGGGCCACACTGTATTCAAAAAACTAAAGTCAAGAGAAAATGTAAGCTACCTCTGAAGAAATGTTGATGAATGTTGCAGGTTGAAGTGCGCTGGTGTCGTCAATAGCAAATGACTCATCGAAACAAACAGCTGCATCCAGCGGAGATTGCTTCCTCAACTGAAAAACGATGAAAAAAAAAACAACGTTGAAAAGAAAAACAAGAAAACTGAATGAAAAGGGGAAACATTTTGTCGGAAATTAAAACATGAGATTATACCCAATTCCAATGACAGTACAGGGTGCAGATACATTACTGCTGCTATACAATACAATTCCATTTGTTTGGAGATTGTCCAGTGCAAATTAACAGGCAGGAGGGTGTGAACAGAGGCCAAACATTCATTACCAGTGCTGCCTTCTTACTGTAAACTCTTGTTTGACAGGTGCAAATTACAGGGTAATTGGGCTTCACAACCTTGTCATATAAATTCAACAAAACATGCAAAAATGTTCGCAGTGATATGATTATGCACCAACAAAGGTGAATCAACGCTCCAGCAATGACCACACATCTGGTGGGCCATACAGAACAATCCTTCTCAAGGTTTTAGAACTGATATCATTACCATTTCCAAAGGTTTTCGCATCAAGGGACTGTTTTTATTTAATGTGCGACACACCATCAGCACAACACCAGACGTGCTTGTAGGGACGTTGGTAAGTATTCTTTCAGTGTCAGAACTGTGAATGAGTGGAACTCTTTAAATGCAGAGATTTTTGGGAAATGTGAGGATTTGAGTGTGAGTACCTTCCGGAAGAATATTTTATATGGGGTTGCAGGGCAGTCTTCCCCTCAGCTTACAAAGACATAAGTCATGATGCCATACCAATTTATTATGTGTTGATCCTTTAAGTTGTCTTTGTTGATTTTATTGTCATGCTATCTTGTTCTCGATATGACAAGGGTGTTTCTTCACCTGCGTAATTGCTGATTTGCGCAGGACTGTGTCGGTAAAATTATTTTAAATTACAAATACAATTACAATCAGCGGGAGAGAACATATCATAGGACTTGAAGCATCATAGGACTTGAAGCATCATAGGACTTGAAGCATCATAGGACTTGAAGCATCATAGGACTTGAAGCATCATAGGACTTGAAGCATCATAGGACTTGAAGCATCACAGGACTTGAAGCATCATAGGACTTGAAGCATCATAGGACTTGAAGCATCATAGGACTTGAAGCATCATAGGACTTGAAGCATCATAGGACTTGAAGCATCATAGGACTTGAAGCATCATAGGACTTGATAAAGACTCCAGTACAGGGGTCAAAACGTTGTCGGCAAATCTTGAGATCCGATCCAAGAATGGCCTCAAATCAGGTAATTGTATACAGCGTTTTCAAAACGGATTGGGGCACCAGACACAATTTCGTTTAAATTTCATTAAAAAAAGGCTAAAACACAAAATTACCTCCAAATTAACAGTCCATGGCATCTGAACTAGGTTCGTGTCTTTGTTAACTTCAACTGGTTCGATTAGTGGTTCCCACCTGGCCAGACTGCTATTGTAGTAGGCTAACTCAATGCCAAGCATCCCGGAAACAAAGAGCTACAAAAGAGAGAGGGAGGTAACACTAAAGAAGCTGGAAAATCAAGAAGATGAACAAATAAAAAATTAACACTTACGGAGGGCATTCAGAAAGTTTTGAACCTGAGATGGAATGATGCACTTTTTTGTCATTTTGATGCCTGAACATCAAAATGTGGTTCATTACAGAGATGTTTTAGAATTTTCAGGTTGATCCATTGTTGTTTTTTTATTTTATGGCTATTTCAAAAAGAGCTCCACAACAGTCAGAAACAGACAAAAATGGTGAATGTGAAAAACATCTGTTTGATCGAAGGTGCATTTTTGGTCGACTTTCGAAACTGCAATTACTGGTGTTGAAAACTTTTGAACACACTCGGAAAGTGGGGTGAATTCCAGGTGATCATCCCTTGGTCAGTGATGGGTGCCAAGGCCAGATTCACCTCCGACCATTGACCAACTGTTACAAACCAAATTTTTTTATCAAGGCATCAAAACTTTCTGAATGCCCTCCGTAATTGTTTCTGCCTGCGGAACTTTCAGACCCCCAGACTAACTTTAAAATAAAATCCAACCAGCCAATTTATGTTGAACATCAGATGACCGAGGTTTGCTGGGAAGTGCCAAAGATTTGCGAGAATGCGAAAAGAAGATAGTTTTTTTTTCTTTATCTCCAATTGGCAACCATTGTCAGTCTTGTATGACAAGAAGTCTGCCAGCCAGCAAAGAAACAAAAAATGGCTAATTCTCCCTTCCCAGGTGCAATTTTCAGAACATTGCAAAATTACAGAAGTCTGAGAAAGAAATGGCGAAAATTTTGTATGAGTACAGTACGTTGCAAATAACCTGTTACATATACAGGGGAATGAGAGATGATGATTTACATTTGCAAAATACTTGTTACACATATGGAGACAGAATGGAAGGTGATTTCCTTTTGCAAAATACTTGTAACACATATCAGCTTAGATGGGACAACCAGCGAACAAGAATCACTATAGTGATTCAAGCAAAGGAAATCACCTTCTTCCATTACGTCTCCATATGTGTAACAAGTATATTGCAAATGTAAATCATCATCTCCCATTCCGCCTGTTTTACAGTTTTTTTGCAACGTACTGTACATAAATTCCACCGCGGCGATACAGATTATGTGAGTACACTTTTCTGCACATTAAAATCTTGCTGTCCGTATTTTGTAGCAACAGAATCTTCTGCGTCAAAACGTGGATAGCAAGATTTTTCCGAACAATAAAATAAAATGCAACAAAACGGGGTTAGTTGGAAAAAATGCTGGGGCTGACTGAGTTACCAGAACTCCCAGATCGAAAAGCAAAAAAAAAAAAGAAAAGAAAAAGATTCGCATGATCTCCTTACATCACTGCTCCAGTTCCTGGCATCAGCACTGAATGCTACGTCCAGCGAAAGCAACGGCACAGTCTTGGTGGATGACCCCGTCTCAAGGGTGAGATGAAGCTTCGGGAGAGAGAGGAGAAATTGCTCTCGACAGGCCAGTGAAGGGTCAGATGTTGCAGAAGCAACCCTGGCAGGTTGAAAAGCAAGGATGTTGTCGGCAGTGGCTTCCTGACCGACTTCTGTTTCGGAGAGGGAATGAAAAACAAGATAAAATGTGTAAAGATATTAGGTAAGTTTTAACATTTCAAAAATCGGCATTCGGAAAGAGGGCAAGAGGCGGAAAGAGGCAAGTCGAATTCCATTTCTTGGCGTACGGATGCATAGAGGGGCAGAAATACGGGAATTTTGTCTTTTGCAATGATCTTGAACTTCCCAGCAGTCACGCATGCCAAGTTAGCTGTCGTATGCAAGAATATCGACATTAATAACGTGTCACATGGGGTCTACCTACAGCATGACCATGCTGGTTTGGTAGGGTGGTTACCTTGTTTGGCTTTCTGAACCCGTTTTGTGCAATTTGGCACCATTTTAATCGGAATCCAACCGTTTCGGACCGGTTCAACTGTTTTGCTCGCAGGATCCAACTGGTCCAAGATCGGTTGAATCCTGATTCAGAAATTTGGCCTTTTTGAATGCTGATCAGTTGAAAACGCAAACGGGTCCACCTGGACCGGTTGCTGAGTGAAGGAAGTAAACGGAGAAAAAAGAGGACATTTTCCACAAGAGCACTGCACGTTCAAACGGAGTGACAACAATAAAATTGCCCCGGATGCCTCCTATTTTACAAGCTGAGAGATGCTGTTGACCTTGATTTGCTTGTGGGAGGGGTCCTAATCAAGATTTGGCACATCTGCGTAAGCCCCACCCACTTCTTTGAAAAAGAAAATCTATAGGCCAAGGTCAACAGGGTTGCAACTGTAGAATAAAAGAACTGATGTCTCAGGTGATCATGTCATTTTGTGTCAAGACATTGGGCAGAGAGGACCTTCGAATGCCGATACAGGCAGCAGTTACGAACTTTAAACTGGTTAATTCCTAGTTTTTTTAGCATTATTTACAATGCAACTGATTTGAACCGGTTGCTGATCTGTTTTGCTTGGACCCGGATATCTGGATTCGACTGACCAGAACCGGTTTGATCTCTTACAATGAAGTCGGATTTTATAATAGGTCACACACACCCTTTGGGGAAAAACCCCGTTCACTAACCATCCCTCAGAAACCAGAAATCGAAATCGGTGATCTTATTTGTCTTCCAGAGGGTACTATGATCAGGTTGAATGAGCGTCAAACCATTTTCTGACTCGGCTTCAACTTTTCCAAGGCTTGAGGCAATTTTAGACGCCAACGATATGGTAGCTGAAGAAAACATTAGGCAGATAATAAACACACATAATACACCCAAACACAAAAACATGAACTCTGTTCTAGAGAAACATTCGTAAGATGTTAAGCAAGAAGTGTTACCACCTGTACTTTTGCTAACCTATCGAGACGTGACTTGACGATTTTATCGCCATATCGGTGAGTCGAGTCAACGTTTCGGTTGCATCACACATCCGTTATCAGTCTATTTCTAATAACGAACGCACGATGCGTCCAGAACGTTAATTCGACTTGGGGCCGATATGGAGATAAAATTGCCCGGTTAGTGAAAAAACCCTTCATGCGTTATTTAAATCTTTCCGTTGGCAAAATGCAGGATTCAAATGATAAGGTTTTACACAACTGGGTAGTTTCGACGATTTTATCACCACATCGGCGAGACGAGTCAACGTTTCGGACCAGTAACATCCTGATGCGACGAAAGCATAGACGCGACTCACCGATATGGAGATAAAATCGTTGAGCCTACCCGGAAAGGTGTTTCCAAGAAGATGCCCTTTGTAGCCCAGTTACGTTTTTGACAACAGTGTGATTTGACCAAAAACACTACCCTGCACTGTATGTTGCATTGATATCGCCAAAAGTCCTTTTTTGTGACATTTTACACTGTTTCAGCACCTTGCCAAATTGTCTCTTAGATTTTAGTTATTGTAAAAAATGGTTAGTGAAAGTTCCATTGTCACCAGGCAACTTTTAGCTTCCTAGTATCTCTTTGTTTGGTAAGATTGTGCAAATATTACGTTTGCAAAATGGGCACGTGAATATAAGACAGTTACGTATCAAATAGACCGCCAACCATTTGTAAATAAAGTTGTGAATATCACATGACATGATTGTCGAATTTTCGAAAAAAGCCACTTTAACAGAAACTGATTAGTGATTGCTTGAATTTGGCGATGTAGCTAGCACCAAAGCCGGCACCTTGTTAAAAGTATCGACAGAAACTTGCTTCAATTAAGCACTGCCAACCGTGCAGACACAAAATAAATAAAAAAATGTTAGTTGCAATTGGGTATGTACAAAGTTGGCAACTTCTGAATGTCTCACAACTTGGCATGAACGAGAAAAAAGTTCCCCCAAACTTTTTTGGTTGTCAACACTATCAAGCGTACAGGCCACACTGTGCAGGTAAAAGGTGACTTGACACTGCAACCAGGGCCAACTCAGGTTACAGTGAAGCCCAACTGCCCTTTCAAGGGCAACCGATTCCTGCTCACATTCTATCATTAGGAGGCGCCGACATACCTGGTGTGATGATAATCCGTAACACATCTGAAAAACCAGCTGCTAGGCTCATCCTTTCTGGAGTCTGACTGCCAGCCAACCAGATGGCGCAGGGCGAAAGAATCTAAAAGCACAATTGGGATAGCATGGGAATAACAGATTACAATGGCAACTTCTTTTTGCCACTGGAGTTGAACCAGTACAATGTTAGGGGGGGGGGGCAGATTCAAATTTGTATTTCTCAACCGATGGATTCATTTTTCGTGAACATGTTTGGGGCATCACATAAGTGTAACGATGAACTTTTGCATTCTAGCTCACTTGATTAAGGTTTGGCAGCAATAAGTATCTTCTGTCCGGAACTTTCGATCGGTGCCCGTAAAAACAGCGGTATTTCTAAAAGTGTGTCAAAGACACAATCATGGTCTGGCAGAGGCCCCTGGTCTCTGATCAGGGAATGCATGGGAAAGCATTCCAGTCTTCGACAGTGTTCAGGAAGAAGGAATTTGTAACTAGAGAAAGACTCGCCAGTCAAGTCCAACAATTTCTGTCCACTTTGCCCCTCAGTGATTTGCAATTAACCCCATGTTGGCTTCAAGATTTAGGTTATTGAATGTGCCGTTGTGGTGAAGAAACCCCTCCAAAATCACTAGATTTGAGACAGTCATTGAAAAGTACGCTGAAAAAGCATTTTCTGCAACCATTTTCATTAGAAGTTGTCGGATGTCCTAAAAAGCACACTTCATTGGCAGCAGGATTTCAGAAAATGGTTCACAAAAGCACCTTTAAGAGCTAGACATCCATCCAAATTTCCACGTCGCCAACGGTGAAAATGAACAAATGAACTCGGAAAAATGCCAAATTTGTGTCAAAAGTTACCCAAAACAAGCCTTTTTGGAAGAATTGTCACCCATTTTTGTTCGAACCACGTTCGAACCGTATAAACAATTTTAACCCTGAAAACAAAAAATAAGTCATTTTATCAAAAATGTAACATTCAGCAATTCTAAAACGAAGACAAAAAACAATTTGGCTTCGTCTCAACTCTCAAGGTTCGGAATTTGGAAAAGACAAAGATTTGAGTGTTGTCTATGAAAATAAAATTAAAACAACCCACATGTCAAAATTTAAATCTTCGTCTGAGTTGGGCCAATTGTGAAACAAAAAATGCCAAACCTCGCACGTTTCTTCGTTTCGAGTGGCCGGATTGAATCGACAGGCGAACACTTGGAGGTTGGTGATTCCACCTTGGATATTCGTTTGATCACCAACTTGGTTGATCTTCACTTCAACCTGATGCTAGAGTGTGGAAAATCGAGTCACGAGAGAAATGCCGCTTTAATTGAAAATTTAATTGACGCAAGAGAAAATGCTTTTCTGAAAATTTTTTTCTGATTGAACATTGGTTCCAGCATGTCTTTGAGGCACTGACCCAGTTAAACAAAGAGTTTTGAGAATTGGTTTTTGTAATGGCCAGATGAGACAGTCAGTTTACAGGGTGTTAAGTAAAGGCGGGGCATAATTGATGGGAAGCAATCTTGGTCACACGAATCGAAATTGATCAGTTACTGAATATACTCCCACCCGTTTTCAAGAAGAGCCCCCTCCCCTAAGGACTCCATTGCCAGTTTTTGGCTGTCATATCCTGGAAACGGGGGTCACGGGAGGACATTTGGTCACGGGACCATTTATTTTTAGTTTGCTCTGAACAACTTCCCTACAAAAATGGGTGTTGTGCGATAAAATCGATTTTCCCTAACCAGCCCTCCAAAGACCCTGATGAGGACCCAATGAAGACAAACAGAACAGAAGCTGCTGGCTTGTCCGAATATCTCCTGACTTTTTCCAACAGCGACCCCTGCCTCCAAATGCATTTTATAATGGGATGTCTCTGTTTATTGTGCCCAGAGAGAATATTTTTGATGCGGATAATTAAAAAAATCAAAAATGAAAAGATTCAAAATAACACTGGCACCAAATGTAAAACACAAAAACAATTTTCGAGTTGGCAAAACTGCAAAATCCATTTCTGAGTTTGCGAAAATACAAAAACCATTTCTGAGTTTGCGAAACTACAAAATCCATTTCTGAGTTGGCAAAACTACAAAATCCATTTCTGAGTTGGCAAAACTACAAAATCCATTTCTGAGTTGGCAAAACTACAAAATCCATTTCTGAGTTTGCGAAACTACAAAAACCATTTCCGAGTTGGCAGGAAAAATTGAATTACCTTCAATATCAATGCCCGTGTGTTGAGATCATCCAAGGTCTCCACGAGAATCACATCCGGTTCCTCAAGCTTCAAAACAATTCTCATCTCTTGCGGTTTTTGCTGCGGTTTTTCCGTAGTTCCACAAGCAGGTGTCGTTTCCTCATTTGAGGTCTCAACACCTCCAGAGATCTCGGTTTCCTGTTCAACGCTGGTCTGAACCTCTTCCACGGCGGGAGGCGCAGCTGGAGTACTAGCATTAGAAGTCACCACCTCTTTTGCCGGAGGTTTCTTTGGTCGTTTAGTTATGTTCTTGGCTGGCAATTCCTGAGGACGGCTTGGAGGATTCGCTTTGGTGGAGCTCGGAGGTAGGTTTTTCGTAAAGAAGTCGCTTATTGTCAGGAGGTAGTCCAAACACAGGATCAGGGTAAAACTTTGAATAACCATGTTCACTGGAATATAAAGTGGAGATAAAAAATACACAACAGATCAGATGATGATTTTATTCATACAGTTGATAGTGACAAACTGTAAACAGTAGGATGGAAACTTGGAGATGAAAATTATTCACAAGACGATCTTTCACAAGATTCAGCATGCACTAACTTGCAATTCATGGTCATGTACCACATTTCGGTGGCGTCACATTACATTTTTCAAGTACCTAGAGTGGACAAAGTCTACTCATGCACTTGGCTGTGTCGACTCCAGACACTCAACAGTGGATGTGTCATGCCTCCAAAATGTAGGGCATGTCAAAGATGAGAAATGAGTTACCCTGTAAGAGAAATCCACATTTCCCATGGGCCATGATTTTATTCACTGTAATTCCCAGTCAGGCATCATTTTGTAGAACTGTTTAACGTACCTACGTAGTGGTTCATGCAATACCTCAACAATATTAACTTGATTATTCCAAATGGGAATATTCGCTAAAGGAAAAAACTTTTGCAGCCTATCCCGTTCGTTGCAACAATTACACGTTGTGTCTTGTTGTAACTCCAACCAGTCGCAGCAAACAACAGCAAGGCAACCAGAACTGCTCATTCTTGCAATTGCGAAGAATGAACAGGGCTAAGAGTAGTTTCTTTCATCCTGTCTTCAAAGAAGAAACAAATTCACTGCCAGAAAAATGAATCACCATGCCGTAGAACATTCGAATACGCCCACACCAGAAGCGAGTCGTCCAATAAAAGACCAAAAATTCAAATGCAGCACAAAGTATTTCAGCAAAAACAAACAAAAAATGACCCACCATCTCTATTTCCATCTGCAAGCTGATTGTATCGAATCAGAATCATCGACTTTGACGAATCGGGTGAATTTAAAATTGAATCGTTTGCCCTACCATCTGTGACAGACTCCCCTTCCATCTTGTCCCTTCTTCCGAGGAGCCTGACAATGCCGTCTATACGAGTAATTAAATGAAACGAGTAATCAAGAAATCAAATGAGATGAGTCAGGTAATTAAATCAGGTAATTAAATTATGAGCAATCAAATGAGATTGAGTAATCAAGTAGGTTATCAAATTATGAGTAATCAAATAACCAAATTATGAGCAATGAATTTAGACGAGTAATCAAGTGCCAATCAAATTATGGGTAATCAAATGTGATGAGTTCAAGTAATCAAATAATGAGCAATCAAATAAGACGAGTGATAAAGTAATCAAATGAATTCAAAAAATCAATTTGTGACTTCGGGAATGATAAAAAATGAGATATCACATAAAGCTCCTTAACGGCCATCCTGGTCAACTTTTAAGAAACTATTCTTACCAATTTTGGGAGGCTAGGCAGTGGCAGATCTAGCCCTCAGTGAAGGGGGTTTCCAAGGGGGGCAGATCCAGAAATGGAATCGGAATCGAAATATTCCGGAATTGGAATAGATTTTTTGGAATCAACATGGAATCGCATATCATTGGGGGTGCGCAGAATCGGAATCGAGCCCCGATTCCTGGAATCGAAATCGAGTTTTGGAATCGGAATCGAATGACCAAAATTGAGTTTTGGAACCGGAACCGACATGGAATCGCACATCCAAAGATTTCAGTAAGTGGGGTTTCTTGAAAAACCTCTTCCGATTTCTCTGCAAATCTTTGCACCTCAACTTCTACCTGGGACTGCAAGGAATGATTTTTATCTGATCCTTCCAGACTGGGTTTATCCCCAACTCCAGCATGGCACTGCAAGTGTATGCGACCGACCAACGCTGGTCCACCACCGACCGCTTTAAATAAGACTGAGAAAAGGCACTACTCCATAAAAGTCATAAATTGCAAAAAAAAAAAAAAAAAGATGGAAAAAATATCGCTGTAAGAGGAATATTACTTGGTTTCCTAGTTGTCCTGGTATCTTTCAATCCGCAGTGGTGCAAATCGATCTTGAACTCTGACTCTCCGTTCGACAACTGTGACCCGACGATTGACAGCAGGTCCATCTTTAGGTCAGCCAGGGCCAGCTGGGGATCACGAATTGCAGGTGCCTTCTGCAGAGATGAGAGAAGTGAATAAAAATAATCAAAATTCGCTTGCCTCCATTGCGGAGTCGAGTGCATTCAGTCTAAATGGGCGAAGGTATTAACCCTTACCGAGTATTTGTTTCTCAATCTGTGCTCTACTCCAAGTCAAGACGTCTATCAATCTTCCGTGCTTGCCTGAAGAAGCTCCACAAAGAGAGAGAGAGCGAAACGTTGCGCTTTCACATTTCTCAAAACGAGCGATAAAGGCTGTTACCTCGGGGAGAAGTGGCCCGGAATAGTGTTAATCCGAGGTTGCAGGTTTAATTTTTAACATTGAAGTAAATGGATAAAATTCTATCCGCAACCTCGGATTATGGCTATTCCAGTCCAGAGAACGTCTCCCCCGGGTTAGTGTCATTTTCCTGTGTTTTAATATGCTTCCTGAAATTCCCGTTCATGGTGCACGTGCAGAAGATCCTTACCGTGTAGGTGGATTCGACAATTTTTTCTCCATAATGCCAAGTCGATTCAAGGTTTCGGACACATCGTGAGCCTTTCATCAAGATCAGATTCTCATGAGTCTCGTCTTGATAACAGATGTGCGATGCGTCCGAAACGTTGACTTGAATCGCCAACATGGAGATAAAATTGTCATAGTTACCAACACGGTAAGGGTAGTTCCTTAAAGTCATATCCATATCTACGAAGGATGATCAATAATTACTGAGACTCGCATATTTAGAGCAGACCAATTTCAAATCTCCACTCATGTATTTGAGAAATGATCTTTTGAAAGAATGTCTGAAAAATGGGCTTGATTGCTTTTCTAGTTTTGTGAAAATTAACAATTTAGTAGACACATCTTTGAGATATCTTCCAAGTGCAAAAAAATCAAAGAAATATCGGACACGCCAGTGGCCTTTGAAGGTTTTTGGGGCAAAAAAAAACCCTCTGATCACAATTGCCTGCTCTGTGCATGGTAAATAGAAAAAGTGAACCGAAATCTCTGCAGAAAAAAGAGAAATGTGTACCAAAAACAGTGCGGCCAGCTTACATTTGCCGAAAAGCACACACTTCCGATCCAAATGACTTTTCTTTTGACCAGAATTTGAAATTTGGGTTACCTGCGAGTCGTGCATGGGTTACGAGCAATTGACGTGCTTTATTTGTGTCAACGGAAGATCCCTTGTTTTCGAAATGCTCGCGGGGGCATGACATGTGTGTGCCTTTTCACGAAGAATTCATCCATTTTGTTGTTATTCATGCCAGCAACTTCAATTTTACCCACTAAGCAAAAATCAGTCGAAATTCCATCATTAAATTGACGATTTTGACAAAACCAAATTAGTTATCAAACCCAAATTTTCCAGGTGATATTTCAAAAGACCACTGTAGGAATGCGTGAGAAGAGATTTGAAATTAATCAGCTCGAAATATGCGAGTCTCAGTTATTATTGATCAACCCTCGTAGTTTCCAATCCATCTCAGAATATAACCTCTTCCAGTCCAGAAAGCCATATGTGGCACCCAGATAGATGCATTGACAAACCAGATGCAATGCTCATGCAGTGGCACCAAGATCAGAATGCCACCATTGGCACCCTGCCATTCCATTCCAGACACAAAGACCAGACATGCAGCAGAAGCACTGGTTTCGTAGGAGCAGAGAGCCCTGTGTGGCACTCTGGACTCTCGAGTTCAGGCCACACACTTGTGTCCGTCTGGTCTCTATGAAGTGTAAAGCAGAGTGCCACATTTTGCATCCTGGACTTGGTGGCAAATGAGCAGATTTTAATTGGAGTTCAAAAGGTAAACATTTGTCCAAAAAGACGAGTCACAACTTGAGGGTCTGAGACCTTATTCATTCAGAGTTAGGTGAGATAGGATTGTCGTCTCAGTTAAGACCTTCTGAGGTCTGAAAATAGGCCAAACCTTCATCGTTTGAGGGAGATACCTATCTCCTCGTTAAATTTTGCCAATCCTTTCGCATGTTGACAGCATGCGAAAGCACCTGTTAACTTGAGGCAACTGAGTGTTGGCAATAACGAGTCAAAGATGCACGTTGACAGAGCAAGGAATTCAAGATGAAAAGGAAATCTTTTCGTTTCAAAAACCTACCTTTGCAAACCTAGGCACGGAAACAAACTTCAGCAGGTATTAAATACACTGACACATCATTAAAAAAAACCTCGACGAAAGCAATTGTGAACTTACGCCCTGTGGAGATCTTTTGTACAGGGAAAGGTGGACACACTGTAGCACAAACGATAAGCTAAGTTTCTGATAGATCACTCCCAGATCGGCTAGCTGAGATTCAAGAGCAGCTTCCCCAGAAGGAAGAGTAGACGGCTGCTCAACTAGAAGCAAAAAAGATAAAAATCTAGTAAAAAGAGACAAACAGACCAGTATTTTCTGATCAGTTCCACCAACATTGGTGAATTCACACAATATGATACAGAAAAACAAAAAATTGCATTTTAGCACCTCTCCATGGGAAATCCAACATCAAAAGAAAGGGTGAACTAACTGGTAGATCGTTCCATTCCCTGAGAGTTTTTGAAAAGTGAAAATACGAAATTACAAATATACATTTAACTCTAATGGTTTTGATGGCTGCAGAGGGCATTTCAAGCACCGCCTTCCAGCATCAAAAATGCATTTAACTTTACTGTGAGAAGACCTGAGAGAGATCTGATCTGCAATTTGTCTCTTTTGGGGCAAAATCATTGGGCAAAACAAGCGCAGAACTACAAAAATAGTTTTTGAGAAGCGAAAGCCTTCACAATTTCGTGGTTTTTTTTTTT
>JASGXE010006091.1:0-21599 GCA_030068105.1 Sinentomon sp. SZTP_YWyxl | reverse complement strand
TCATTCAGATGTTTTTGTACATTTTCAAACAGTGCAGCTGTGCATGGCATTCAAAATTCAAATTTAACCTTGACTTGTTTCAATTGGTGTTCACAATTATTATTTTAATAATATTATCCTGGCTGCTTTCTTCTTGCATTCAGAATACAATTTTATCTGTACTTGTTTCTGATTAACATAGAAAATGCTTTGTTTTCATCTTCCATTCGAAATTCACCTTTTTGTCTTGATTTGTTGTCAATTGGTGTTCTCGTGGCAAGTATTTGATTGCCATTCAAAAGTCTAAAGTTTTTGTCTTGCTTGTGTTTGGTTGGCATTCAAAATTCTAATTTTCTCTTTTTTGTTTTCCACTGGTAATCAACGTTTTTGTTTCCCTTGGGCTTTCCATCCTGGAATTGTATTTTTTTCGCTGTACTGCGGGAGGATCGACCAAAAAAATTGACGAGGGTAAAGTTGGGTGGGAATGCCACATGTAATGCCAGTGTGATAACCTTTCTGAATTTGTTTAAGGCTCTATTTTGACTGCATCCTTAATTCAGGATTGAACACGTTGATTAACATAATGTCACGATTCGGACGTGAGAAGGAAACGATGTCCAACATCAATCACAACGAGCGTTTGGAGTTGTTAGGCGATGCTGTTGTGGAATTCGTGTCTTCAATGCACCTGTTTCACATGTTCCCTGATCTGGAGGAAGGAGGTCTGGCAACCTACAGGGCTGCATTGGTACAGAATCAACACCTGGCTATTCTTGCTAAGGTAATTTTAAATCCATGTTTAGTTTGTTGTTATCTACCAACCTGGCGTATCTGCCCTGTTCAAATCCAAAAGTGTTGCATCGTCAAGAGTTGCACTCGACCAGATGTTTTTCAGGTTGTTTGGCTGATGTAAAAAAATGGGATGTCATTCAATCATTGGCATTGAAGCACACTTGGGCGGCCGTTACAAAATATCTTTCTCTACGGGTGAATTTTTTTCTCTGGAACTCATTCGGTTTCACCTGCTTTCCAAATTCTCTGGATTCAATTGCTCTTCCCAGCAGTTTTGTGGTATGATCAAAGAAAAGGTCTGGTGAATTTTCATCAGTTGTCGCACGTGAGGGAAGCCGATGCCAGTGGCATACGAATCCGCAATATCTGGAACTGTCAACCAACAGAAACCCAGAAAACAAGAAAAGAAAAGGTTTTCATTTCAGCACAATTCCATGGGATATTAGCACTGAAAACTGGTCGACATTCAAACTGAGGGGTTCATGCTAAGCTAAGATAAGACACCTTGATACAAGTGTGGCTTGTGCAAATAAAGTTTGAATGTTGATTAGTTTTCTGCTGTGCTGCTTTCTCATGGAATGGTGCTCAAATGCAAACCTTTTTCAACTTTGTGATGTGTGTTTTCTGGAATTTTCCGGTGGAAAGATTGACCATTTTACGATATTGTGTAAGCTTCTGAAAACAACTTTTGCATAATTTGCTAGTTGCTGTGGACAGAGTCCATACTCAGTAGGGAAAGATAAGCAGGGCTCTGCATGCCAGCAAGTAGGGGTGCATCAATTAGGAAGTGACCGGTTAAAAGCAGCCATATTTTGAGGTTGCCTTTTTGTAACTGAAGTGTGTGTATCGAAAATTGCAACAATCTATCGAAAACATATTCGGAATGAAATTCTATCCTGGCTCAACATAAAAAATGCATCAATTCAGGTACGTACAAGCCTTCAAAAAAGGGCAAAGAAGTCACGGGTAGGTCATCATTCTCTTGTGGGTCCTCAGTAGAGATGAGTCGGAACACCTGGTTCGGAACTCGGAACGGAACTTTTTAAAATTCGGAATTCCGAAAAAGTGGGAATTTTTCGAAAATTTTGGAATTCCAAAAAATCGGAATTGTGCCGAAACTTTCGGAATTGTTAAAAGTTGGCATTTTTCCTGGTGTTCAAAGTTCCGGCAGTGTGGAATTGTTCCAAGAAGCGGATTTTTTCCAAGATGACCATTTTCTGAAAGGTCAGAAAGGCCTTTTGACATCATCGCAAAGCCAAAAAATGCAGAAAGCCAAACGAGATTCTGGCAAAAATTTCAGTTCCGATCGCAGTTCCGATTCCAAAAAGTTCCGACCTGGCGAAGTTTCAACCTGACTTCAAATTTGGAATTCCGCTCAGCCCTAGTCCTCAGGCAGAACTGCAACCAAGGGTTGGGAGATCCAGGTGCAAAGCTCCAGCGAAGCCAAAGGCATTTCTGTCTTCTGCTTATTGATTCTAAGATGGGGGGGAAATCAGCACACCACCTTTCACCAATGTCGTTAAATTTCAAAAATTGTTCCCCAAAAACTACTCCAAGAAGCTTCTGTTCCATAACACTAGGAAACTGATCGAGTGATGATTTTTGGTTCTGCAGCTAACTGCGAATGGATACGCAGGGTGATTAAATGGTAAAAAATAATATGGTAAAATATATGGTTATTTTTAAAGGTGCAAAAAATCGCTTTGAAGACTCGCATTAGTTCTTTGAAAAGTCTTGATAAATTTGCGTCAGCTTTTCCAGTCTGTTGGAATAGTTGCAAAAACAGGGGATATGTGGGTATGTTTGCTGTAAAAGCAGAAGGCCAGCACGTCTTGTTGACCCCCCTGTTTGCTTGGTTTCTGATAAAACCAAAAACCAATGAGATTCCCAAATGTTGGCTGCTGTTGCATCTCGCTCACTGTTTCTCAAACTCTCACTCTGCTTTCCACCATACGAGGTCTCCCTTTTATTCATCCATTGAATGTGAATTACCATTCTCGTTGGCCTGCATGGATGGCATTGAATAGTTTCATGGTTTATAAAGTATCACAGAAGCAGCCAACCCGTTGGTGATGTTGAATCAAGATTGACTTGCAACGTCATCGCCAGAGCTCTCAAATTTCACAAAAAAAGATGAATTCTAAGAAAACAAAATGTGAATTACTTCTTTCGACATTTCTTCATCTACTGCACCTTAGCCTGTTTGCAAATCTTCACACCTTTTCTGCCTTGTTATTCCACCAACAATCATCAAGGCAAGAGTCAAAACTAACTGGTTGAATTTCAGATTTTGAATTGAAAGAAAAAAGAAGAAACAACTCCTTAAAACATCGAATTTTGATTGCAATTGAAAGTACAAATTTGCACCTACTCCCAAATTTATTTGGAAGGCCTGCTTCAGTAAAAGACCCTCTGGGTTTTGCATTGGACCCAATTTCAGCAATCCAGAGTTCAACCCCCTCCCTTGGGATCAATCTTCTCTCCTTTTGGCCAACATAATTGCCAAAAACAAAATGTAACATTTTAATCAACACTAAAAATGCAATTTGAACCCTTTTACCAAAATTAACAAAAAAAAAAAAAAGAAATTTCATGCGCCCCAGTTTTTACCATCACATGCAGTTTTGCATTTTGGTCCTTTTATATTTCTCTTGTTTCCAGAATCTCAATCTCGGTGATTTTATGCTCTACACTCATGGATCAGATCTCTGTCACGATGTCGAACTGAAACATGCCATGGCAAATTGTTTTGAATCATTGATGGGTGCCTTATTTTTGGATGGTGGATTAGAGGTTTGTCCCTTCACACATGCGTTACTGGGTTGACCAATGCTCTTCACCTGTTATCGAAGAATTCGAATTTCAAATTAAATTAACATGCAACTTTGAAAGGACGCTTGCCAACCTGACTGCTTATCTGGATGTGAATTGTTGTGATTCTTTTCTCAGAGACCTTGTTGTTGGCACTTAACTTGTGCCTTAGAAACTGGGGTTGTGGTTGGAACGTTGTGGCCCATGCAATGGTGGTCATGGGGAGGATTTTGGTTACGTGAGCAAATTCGTAAAAGGAAAATGTGCCACGTCAACCATGCACACCCTAAATCTGAAGTTTAAAACAATTCTGGGTTTGCTCAAGAAGCTTCCAACAAATGTTTTCTGCCCCCGTGAAGTCCTTTTTTCATTTTTTGATGAAAAAAAACAACAAATTTCAGTGTTGACAGCCTGTGTAGTGCTGTAGAGTGCCCATGCAGTGCTGAGAGCTTGTTCAGTGCTGTTCAGGCTCAACGCCTGCTTGCATTGGCATGCTTCAAGGAAATGAGTTTTTGTGAAAAATAAAAATTTTCAAGTTGAAAATGTATTTTTAGCATCACGAAGCATTTTCAGAACACATGCATCTTTCTTTTACCCACCCCAATGTTGAAATTACCCAGTGTGAGGCACACCATGTCAGTAGAATAATGATTTCACTGTGATACGAGAAATGTTGGACAAGTTAGCCTTCACAGCACTGCCATTGCATTGCTATAATGATGATGAAAAGGTTAAGTTATTCATTCACAGTATCATTATTCTGTGTAATAAGTCAACACCACCAGAAAAAGCCATGGGCCAATCATACACTTCCAAAATTGAGGTATTTTCCCCATTTGTTTCTCTTGGCTTGTGGCTGTTTGTATCATTAAGAATTCCAGTGATGTCAGGCCTTCTTGGTGGCATTTGTTCAGTCCTTTAAAAATTGTGGTCTACAATTCAATTCACTTGTAATTTTTTGTCGTGTGTGCACAAATTTCTAAAGATCATGCCTCAGCAATCAGTTTCGACAGTCCATGATGCCTTCCGATGACAGCATTTTTCAAACAAGCAATAGAAAGGTTGGTGTTTTTTTATTATTATTGAATCTTTAATGATGATTATTACAGGTTGCCGATTATGTGTTTGGTGATACATTGTTTAGCTCTGATAAGGGTCTTCTTGGAGTGTGGATGAACTATGCTCACCATCCGTTACAGGAACAGGAACCAGAAGGTGACCGTAAATGGATTCAGCATTTCCCCGTCTTACAGGTGAGGCTGCATGTAGTCTCATGTTGATTTACAATAACAGCATTTTAACTAGAGCATCATTCAATTGTTACAATCATATGGGTGCCAACCATTCATCTGCCATCCTCATCAATTTGTTTGCCTATTCGTTCAAAACGTTTGTGGAGTGAATGGCATGTGTTCTTTGAAATGTGATTTTTCGTATTCATCCGGTGTTTCGTCCAAATTTATGTCTGTTCCCGTTTTCTTGGCTTTTTGCAATTAGCTGCGATTGTGCAGTTTATCACGAGTATCTTTGTTTTATCCTGCACCCCTCGTGCCCCTCAATTGTCCCAACAGTGTCTAATGATGGCAGATTTAATGTACACACGTATGTGAAAAATTTGCAACTGTTCAAATTTTTGCAACAGAAACACCACATTCACTCGTTTTAGAATAAAAATACGAATGAGGGGGGAAACGGTTCGGACGAAAATCGGAGAAAACACATGCATGAGTGCATTAATTCCGCCACTGCAGTTCAGGTGAAATCTGTGCTGGAGTCGCATGAGATTTTTTCTTAACTCCTACTTTTCTCTGCAGTGTTGGTTCAAATGAACCTTCCTTGCTCATTCTCTGTTTTTACGCAACAAAATTGTGAGGAGTTTTAAAATTTTGTTTTTCTTCCAATGTTTACAAGAGTTTCACAGGCATATGGTTTTGCAGTTTGTTATTGATTAATGCCAATTTGATATATCGTATCAGAATTTACTGATGCCGTCTTTGGAACCATTGAGCGCAGTGCTATTTACCAACTATGAAAGATCTGGCTTTGATTTTTTCTCACAGAAAATGACCGAATTCGAGGAATCCATTGGTGTGGAATTCACGCACATTCGCCTTCTAGCTCGTGCCTTCACTGACCGCAGCATCGGATATAACAGCCTCACACTGTAAGCTTACTTTTTGTCATTTACAATACAAGTATGGTTGCCTTAACTTGGGTTATATCGTGATTACCTCTAGCTAACCATTTGTAAAAAAATCAGATTTCGTTGGAATTTCTCGAACCATTCATGAACAAATCACCGAAGAAAACAAAAGATTTGCAAACACTGATTGATTTTTAAGGGTCATAAAACATTTTGTCACCGTCGAACTTTTTTTTTGCAAAATCTTAATTAAGCCTTGGTGGCTCCAAGAAGGCCACTCTGTGGAAAGTTCCTGTTTGACCGGAAAGAATGGTTAACTTTTCTCTAACTTGCTTTCTTTCTACACAGCGGTTATTTTACTGAAATATTTACCGGTAGATTGCAGACATAAAGTTATATTGACATTTGAGTCTGTAACTTCTGAACCTTAATGGATGATGCACCGCACCACTGGAATCACCAGATTCATACAAGGTCACCTTAAAATGTGAGGTGCATTTTAAATTTTTTTGCCCGAAGGCTCCCCCCCCTAAAAAGTGGTCACTGTAAAAATTGCTATGACACAAAAATCATTGAGCCAATGCAAAATCCAACGACTTGTCTGCATACAAGAATTCATGACAGGCTGACAAACACCTTTCTCCGACAGAAGAACCACATGGTATCAGAACTTCTGTAATGGAAATTGTTCGGTGAAAATTACATTATCTGCATTCACTGTTCGCAATGACATTTTCTTTCAGTGGCTCAAACCAACGGCTGGAGTTCCTTGGAGATACGGTGCTGCAGTTGATTGCTTCAGATTTTCTTTATACCCATTTTCCGGAACATCATGAAGGGCATATATCTGTAAGAATTACCTCATTTCAATGAAAACAGAAAAAGTAGATTCATTGATGAACTTGAAACTACATTCTTGCGGATTTTGCCCAATATGGGGTCTTATGACTTGTTTTGTGTTCTTTACTTTATTCTGATCTTGAAATTCAATTCTGATATTCAATGCCCAACATGGCCCCAGTTTGCAAATGTTCACAGCACTTGGCTGATTTTTTTTTCGCAGGATATGTATTTCTTGGCAATCCAGAGATTGTGTCCAGCGGAAGATATGTACCAAACTGAACAAAAGTTTGGATGCTTTTTGAATTTGTGTAGTTCTGCTGCTCACTCAATAAACCAATTCCATTCTGCTGCTTTGTACGGAATGAAACTTTCTGATGGCAGAAAAATACTTGTCTGAGCTTATTCTAAAATGTCAGCCATCAAACGCAACCCTTCTCTGCCCATTGTATAGGTTGTAACATTTGCGTTGCTTCACGTTCACAACAAGCATATTACGAATATTGTAATGGGCCCAGCAGTGAATCTTTATTTCAGCTGGTGTTACAGCCATCATGAAAAAGGTTAATGGCCCAGAGTGGCGTAAACAAGATTTTGTACATTGTTCTCGTACCATCTGTTCCTTCCTCAATTTGAAGACACATGGCCATATTTCGCATTGCAACTCACCCCCAGGCAGGAATAGGTAGACGTAGAAAACGACATATTTTACGTCAAGGTTATCTACGTCTAGTTTTCTACACGTAGAAAACTCATTTCTGCGTATACAATTACTGCCAACAACTCCAAGGTCGAGTGGCTTCATACACAACTCGTCTTGCTATATTTTTCGGTGAAAATATTCATTTTAGGCTTCTAATTTGTCTGAACTTCCGTTCTCATTGTAGGTATTTACTATTTATGTAACATGACTTCATTTAAATCTTACAATCTGCAACCATAAAGTTTGAAACAAATCGTTAAAACTTTGTTCTTTATATATCCATAAGTTTCTGTGTCATATTTAAAAAATGTAAATTAATTGGAAAAATGTTAAAGCAAGGCATTGCATTGATATGGCTGTTTTACTGTGTCCGTGACCAACCAAGCAGTGACTGTATTTTCACTTGTCAGCAAAGCAGACATACAAAGATAAGGAATGCTAGCAGGTATCCTATTTATGGGTAGGTATATCTGACAAAGAAGGCCACTAACTGACAGTAGTACTAATGGGATTGTACAAAACGAATTGCTAAAGAATTGCTTTAAAAGGCGGCAACATTAACAAAGAAATGTAAAGCAAAGCATTTGCTCTAAATGCATGATGCCCTTTATCTTGAGCAACACACATGGGACCAAATGACGTTCTTCGCGATCACAGTTGTTTACAAATTTAGAGACTGCAAATTATAATAATTGAGATTTTTACCCACATTGAATATGCCTGTGTGCTTCAAGCCTCTGTCTTTAATTGGATTTAAAATAACTTTTCCACAATGGATGTACTTTGCCTTGCATCTTCTTTTAGCATCTTAGACACCATAAATGATGGCACTTTTTGGAATCCATCCCATTCCATATGAAACGGCCTACCACCACGTTTCATCATACAAAATGTTAACATGAAATCACCAACAGAAGGTCCAAATTGATAAATGAGTCACAATTTTGTCACGAAAATTGGGAATCAAAACAAAAATATAAACATTCATTGTTTTCTACGTGAGTTTGTTACGCGCCTAGAAAATAGTTTTCTACGTTTGTTTTCTACGACGTACACAATTCAGAAAATGCTTTTAGAGAGCATTGCCATGCCATAATTATGTATGCACAATCACATGTTCGCTGCAGTTGTGTACGCCTGATCGGACACGTAGAAAACCTCATTTGGAATACGTACCCGTCCCTGCCCTCGGGTTCAACCCTGTAGCAAATTCAATGGATGGATTTGTGATGGGAAAATTTAATTTCTTTTTCATCATGTTTATTTCCATTTCTATTGTTGCGAAAGATGCATCCATCTGTTAAATAAATTGGCCATTGAGTTTAAACTGAGAATGCTTCGCACTCTTCCATTCAAATATCTGGAATAATAAATTGATTTTTGTGCTGAATCAGTGGTTTTTGACCTGCTTTCTATTATTGCAGGAATTCTGGTTTCCGTCAGAGTATACTTGAAAGGGCATTCTTGGTCTACATCTTCAAGTAAAAATAAATCGCCCTGGACAAATCAAAGGGAGCTAAGTGAAAAAAACTTTAATTTCTATTCCTATGTATTTCAAATTGGAAACCATTATTTTTCAACAATCACTTAGCTCCCTTTTATTTGTCCAAGGCGAAATATGGTTTAGACAAATAAAGAAAATGAAACTGCTTTCCAAAAAGTGCAGTCAATCCTGTTCGTGGTTCCCCATTGCTTCTCTAGTTTGGATAAAACTTGTTTTTTCATAAAAAAAACTTGTCACGTTTCCTCTGATCTTTTCAGCTTTTGCGAAGTTCCCTAGTCAATAACTGTACACAAGCTGTTGTCTGTGATGATCTCAACATGACCAAATTTGCACTGAATTCAAATCCGTCTGCTGAACTGCGTGTCAAAGATCGTGCTGATCTCTTGGAGGCCTTTATTGGTGCTCTCTGTATTGATAAGGCAAGTGTTTTACTGATTGTAATATTTTTTATTTTTGTTTTATTGAAATACGGACACAAATATTTGTTGGGATGTTGAAATGTAGACATGTAGACAATGCATATTATTTTTTTAAACGTTAACATTTATACTGAAATGCACTGAGAATGGGCATTTTTCCCCACAAGCTGAACAGCATGCAACATTTCAAGGATGCTGCATCCGTGTCTACAAACATTTAACTAGAGAAATTAACATGCTGAGAAATTAACTGAACTGATCCTGAAGATTTTCATAACCTACGAAGTACCAACAGCTCCAAACCTTTTCCTTTTCTTTATCAAATTCCTGTTTTAAAAAAGTGGCGCTCACTTCCTACCTTTGGACTTTTTTTGGCACATGGGTATGAGATTGAGAGACTCCTCCTGCAGATGGGCCGTAAACAGCTGAATGCAGAATCCAGAAGCACATTTGCTGACTCCATTGTCAGCTGCAAATGTTCCAAAGAAAAAATTGTTTCAGATGTGTGTGGTCAGTAGTCTTCAGGCGATCCAGAGGCTGTGTTTGTTGACCTCGTGAGGTTTGAAGAAGCCCCATGTGTGCCGGCGAAACCGCAGCTCACAATAATAGTTTACGGATGGTTAGGGGCCTTTTTCTGATTGTGATGTTTCTCATTCGATATGCTCAGTGTCCTGGTCACTTTCTCAAATCACTCTTTTGCTATTTTCGCATTTTCCATCATCTCCTTTGTTTCAATAATTTCCAACCCAGGGGCTCGAATTCTGTACCACATTCTGCAAAGTCTGCTTCTTCCCACGTCTCCACGACTTCATCCTGAGCCAGCAATGGAACGATCCAAAATCAAAACTACAACAATGCTGCCTTACACTGAGGACAATCGAAGGACGACAGCCTGATATTCCAGTCTACAAGTTAGGACAAAATAGATTTTAATAGATAATGGATTTTCACCTTCTGCTTGCGCTCGCTCTGATCTCAAAACTATGATAATGTGTGTTTTCGTCCTCAGATTGATTCTTTTCGTGGGAAATCGGTTGACGAGTCCAAAATTAATGCTCAAAATATTTTTCTCGCAGGATGCAGTTTGCACCTCCAGACGACTAACTGAAGATTTCTCCTGGAAAAATTGGAAAAAAACAATGAAAATGGATTTTGTTCTTTCAGATACAGGGTGGCCCAAAAGTCTTTGGTCATCACATGGTAAAAATGAATGTGCTGTTTTTATCACAGTTTGTGATCTGAAACTTTTCAGCATGGCCCAAATGTCTTTGGCCCAGCAAAAATTTAAATTTGCTGTTTTATCATATTATTTTGGTGTTTGAAACTTTTCCTCGCTCTAACCATGGATGTCACTACTTTATTCAGGACTACAATTTCCAATCGAAGTCTTGACATCCGTGGTTTGAGCTGGAAAAGCTTCAGATCACGAAATATGATAAAAACAGCAGATTTATGTTTTTTTCCTATGACCAAAGACTTAAGGCCACCTGAGCTCAGAAAATCTGCAGTGTTGATTTTGGCAAATCTTAATGTGAAAAATTAGGCTACACTCCGGCCGATTTCCGAAACGAAGATCAATCTGCAGATCGCTTGGATCCGCGGATCGATGAGTGATGTGGTTGACCGTGTCAATCGCAGCATCAATGTGAATCCAAATGTTTTGTGGTCAACCACTACCCGATCCATGGATCGCGGCGATCTGCCGATAAATCTTCGTTTTGGAAATCGGCCGACTGTTTTTTGTGCATCGTGATAAAGCTTGTTTAATTTCTCTACTCTGTGTTTCTGTGCCCTGCAAAGAGCTCCCAGCTGTCACAAAGGGGTTAATCGCAACCACGGCAGCATTTCAGTCAAAATTACATAAAAGTCTAAAGTAGTTGAACCACTTTCCTCAAAGATTAAAGGAATTTGATTACAAAACGAAGGCTTTTGCCAAAACAGTCGTTTCCTCCAAAATGGTGTGGCAATTTGTGCCAAGAAAGTGGGAAAGTCGCACTGGACAGACATAGGTGAACACCCACACCCTTCTGTCCAACTGGTGCAGAATTGCACTTCCTTCGGTCGAAAGAATTTTTGCCATAGCTGGCAAAATCAAATGGCTGCATTGAGCAGTCTTGGCAAATCAGAAAACTTGAAGGCAGTCTAAACAAAAATGAGTACGTACTCGTGTCATTGTCATGCAGTCTTCAGAAAAATTATGCATTGCCTAGAACAGTGACTAGGCTCAATTCAGAAATGCCATATGATAGAGCCCGAGGAAAGAGCATTTTCTTACAGAAAGCATGACCTTGCACCTTTTTATGCCTGCTGTTTTGCGAATGTGATTTTGCTTACCAAACGAGCTGTTTCGCCTGTGGTTAGGAGGTGTGAAATTTCCTGTTGATTTGTCAATCATTCCGGTTTCCTAATAACCAACCCCTGCATTGCAATGATATTTGATGTTTTCATGACATTACGTGTATTTTTAGGGTCATAGAGTGCAAAGGACCCACAAACACCAGGCTATACACAGTTGCAGTGAAGTTCAGGGGCAAGAGGCTTGCATCCGCATCCGGCTTCAGCATTCAAGAAGCCCAAATGAATGCCGCCAGAGAGGCATTGAAGAATGCGAAAGGTATGATTGTGTGTTTCAATTGTCCATTGGGTTGGGATAGTTTTCATTGGAATTATCGTGGGATCGTTTTTGGAATAAAACTCCCGCCTTTCATTTCTGTGCAATGTTGGTCTGTACTTATATTAGTGTACAGGAAAAGAAAAAAAATTCCACACGTGAGCTTGTGCCACTTTTATTGGGAAGAGGAACAAAAAACTATGATACATGAAACATTGCTACACTTGGAATTCAAAATTTTTGTTTGAAGTTTTGAGAGTGATTATATGCACTCTTGTCAAAAGTCAAAAGAGTGTTTTGTTGCGTTACATTTCCTGAACTCTGTTACGGATGGAATTTTTTATTCTTGTGTTTATTTAGTGCATTTTCATGGTCTTCAGGCATTGAAAATTTCATACTAAAATGTGATTACATCTGTTTTTGCAAATGTTTTTCATACATACTTGTGCTGCTAATTTCAAACCCTTTCAGTAAAATTGTCATCTTGGGTGGATTAAAATTTGACGCAGAATGTTGTAAAATGTCGCATTTCCATAATATCGTGAAAAATAGATTTCATCGCATAGCATCTCCATAATATCGTGGATTGTCCTGCCTGGTCACATGATGCATTCTGTTGATGGGTCACATTTTGAGCTCAAATGCTGACTAGGTATTCTTAACGGTTTCACCGTTGTGAATGGACAAAAATCTAAAATTGAAGATTAGTTTTTCAACATTTACCATTTCTGGTGAGATGAGTGAGCCTTATCCATTCGTAGATTAGTTTTTCTCACAACTAAAAACTCACTCATGCAACAAAAAAGTTCCAGAAAACCAAATCCCCTGAGAGATAATAGCATCTGTACAGCTGATCATTGTGGCCTTATTCTGGCATTTTTTAACATCGGTGACCAGCAGTTTGAATGGTCTTCATTGATACATGAATTATTATGGTTCTTTTCTTGCCTTTCTTGGTTGGCGTTGAGGTGTTGTCTTGTTGAAATCACCAACAGGTTGTTCCTCTTATCTTGTTGCATTGAAGTTGGCTGTGAAGAATGTGGATAATGTGTTGTTGGAGTTTGTACCCTGTGGCAAAACAGGTGGGTAACACTCCATGCTGGCCATGATGTTCGGTTGTGGAGAGGCTGTTCATGCAATTCATGAACAGCAGGATGCAGATTTCTGCACAGCTGCAGAGCTATTTGCCTGCCCTCTGTGCATAGGAAATGGTGCTGTGCACTACTGAAGCAAGTTGGGACTTTCGTGAACTCTTTCAAGTCAGGCGTTGACTTTGGTGAGCTTGTTCATCATGCAGGCAAGGTATCCCTGCACCATTTTCGTTCGTTTGCCTTGGAACCTGATGACTCAGTCCACAGGTCGAAACGTCGTCAGCAAAACTTGATATCCGATGCGACAATCTTTACATCCGATGCGACCATGGTCTCAAACCAGGTGAAATGCGAAACGGATCATGGCACCAAATGCAGTCCAAAAGTGAAAATATGACCAGTTTTTTTATATTTTTTTTTTGTTGAAAAGAAAAATGATGCCAACTTGATGTTGCTCCTTCCCGGCAAGTTCAACTATTTCCACTCCACTTGGATTGAATATGGCTCTTTATTTGTGAGACCACCATGATCATGCCTATAGAGCCGTCCCCCTTAACAGTCAACTCTTGCGACTGGACTGCAACGAAATCCAGATTCAAACCATGTGCAGTGGAAAATCAACAAACTCACCCCAGTGGTACAACCCTCAACAAGTCAGATGACAGTGTGACACTCTGCCTCTGTTGTTGTATGACTGGTGCAGTTCAGACACGACTTGGATGGAAAGTCTGTGATTCATTGGATTCAATGAATCACTGATCTGCCACGCAACAACTTCCATTCAACTCGTAATTCGTCTGAACTGCGCCAGTCGCACAACACTAGTGGCAGAGAACACTGTGTCATCTGTTGGGTGCAACCCTCCAAGTTTCCACCACGTTCCTTTTGTAGTTCTCTAAAATGATGCCAAATTTGAAAACTTTGTTTCGCAATTTTTTATCATTGATGATTCCTTTTCAGAGTTGTTTCCTCAATTGGAGTTCCAACGACGTGTTGTCGCTCGCAGTCTTAAGAAGCAAGGTGTCAATCTTGATGAGCTTGAGAAGCTGGAAAGGCGAATTTATGGCCATGATAACACCCAGATGGAAAACTCCACCGAAGAAGGGGAAATTATTGAGGAAACAGCTACGGAGGAAAATCAGGTTGACTCCAGCAACCGCGGGAGAAGTGACCGCAGCCGAAAAAGGCCACGCAGCGCAACCCCAGAATCGAGCGGGAAAAGACATCACTCGGGAAGTCCATGCGGGAAAAGGGTAGACAGGAGAGGCAGTCTTGACCGGGACTCAATTCCTCAGCATTTACAATGGGAGCCTAGCAGAACACGAAACGGTGAGATAGCTTCAATTCTGTCAGTGAGAGATGGCGATGGAGCTTTCCAACAGGCACCATATGATGCAAAGTCATATGCTGTATCAAAACCGATTGGTCATGAGCAAATTGAGACGAGATGTCCGGTCGGTTTATCGGAACCAAGCGGTATTTCTGACCGTCATGTTCCAGCTGCAACATCTAAGTTAACATCCAGAAGCCATGAGAGAAAACCCGACCAAGTAAGTGTTCCTCTGAAAGAGAAAGAATTGGACGAAGAGAAAATGAAAGCTGCCATCAGAATTGTTGTCAAGTCGAAGCCGGGATCATCGTCGAGGAAGGTGATTCTTGCAGATCATGACAGCTTGGATCGAAGCAAGTCGGCGACTAAACGCGATAAAAGTGATCATTCGAAGGAAAAAATATCCTCTCACCATCGTTCTGTGAAGGATAGTTCTGTGTCACGTGCGTCTTCGTCCAAGGACAGAAAAGTCAGTTGTGGTGAAGATGTAATTTCTCCGAAAAAGTCCCCACGCGAAGTGACCTCAAGATCTGAAAAGGATCGGAAATTGTCTTCGATGAAAGTGAAATCCAATCACAAATTAAAAAGCCACACGGGAAAGAGTAGGTCAAGTCGGAATCCTGACAAAGCTCCACCCGAGGGAAGATCCACTGGTGAGTCAAGCAAAAATCTTGGTGAGCAAAGCTCCAGTCACCAGAAAGACTTGAATGTGTCTAGCCGTTCCTCGGATGATCCTCCTGCGGAAAGAAAACATTCTCGACACCATCGCACACATTCCAGTAAGTCAGGACATAGTCGGGGACATGGTAGTTCATCGAAGGGACATGTGCACAATGGAGAGGTGAACGGGCACATTTCGTCCAAGGGTCCAGAGAGGAGTTCTGGACCTGATTCTGCCAAACCAAGCAGTGTGAGAAGTCCTAAGAAACACAAAACTAGTCACAGGCATTCTCATTCGACAACCAGCATTCGGAATCAAGTTGTCACTGTTGCTGAATCCTCAAGTACTAGCGATAAATCTAAAGAGACGGCTCTCTTCCTTAGTCCAAATTTACCTGCAAAGGGAAAGGATAACGGAAAGAGTGAGAATTCTAGTCGTAAACGGAGCCATGATCGAAAGCGTGTCCACAAATCAGAAGGTGATTCCAGTCGAAAAAGCGATGAAAAGAAATCTAGTCACAAGCACAAGACCAAGAGGCATTCCAGTTCGAGTAGCAGCCGTTCGGAGAGCCGAAGGCATAACATGTCGAGCGGAGAATTATCCAGCAGCTTTTCGAGCTCTGGCAGTCATGGAAGCAGGCGAAAGGCTGACGCAAAGAGACCACGAAAGTGAAGAAATACCCTACTGGGAGGATGTGCATAAGTGATTTATGGAAGGTCAAGAGATGTTGAGATTCAGACTGTGCAATTTTTGTTGGCAAATTGTGGGAGCCACAGTGTTTTCCTTTTGTTGCAAATCACTCTGTGCCTTACGATCTGTTCATTTGTGGATGTTAAGAATACCTAGCTAATGTTTTACATCATGAATGTTGCTACATTATGTGTGACAAATTTGTATTTTTATAGCTTCTCTTAATCTTTGACTTCGGTTATTTTTTCTTCGTCTTGCACATCATTGTTTTATTCTTTGTCGAGCCTTTTGGTATCAAATTTGTTTCACTGTACCACCAGTTGGAGATCAATCGGCCAGTTCGCAGTGGATTTTCTTTGCACACCCTTCAAAACTGTGATGAAGTACAGAGGTTGTTCGCGAATCATTGTCTATCACCAGGAAGCAATGACTTACAATGGTCGTCTAGACATCATTTTTCCACATTATTTACTCGTAACTGCAACACACGTGTACCATCGATGTTCCAGGCCTGCGAGATGTTATCCGCAAAAATTCCAGCTGCTGCTTCACCAGCCAAGTTCTTCACAGCTTCCTTGACACTACTTTCATCATTAGCAAATCTTTTGTCTAATTCCTTCATCTCACGAACGACGAAAATCACAGGGTTGGCGAATGGGTGGGTTTGCCCAATTCAAATCCTGCCTGCTGAATTATGGCTTTTGAGATGTGGCTTTTGTTTGCTTAACACAAATCCATGGCGGAACTACCCCTTCTGGTGCAACTTCCATACTGTGCAAGACCGCACACAGAAAAGTAAAAAATTTCTTGAACAGCCTATGGATCTGAAGTTCTACAAGAAATTACATGAAAAAAATACAAATAAAAGTTCCTACTGAATAAAATTTCTGAACTGGCGCCAAGTGACAGATGGTCGGCAACAACAAATATCCGATCGTACAGCCCTCTTTGGTATGCACAATTGTTCATTGTTCTCATTCGTATGCAGGGTGACTGCGAAAGGTGTGTCAAAAATTTGGGGAATTCTTCATGTCAGTTCTTCATGTCAATTCTAACACAAATGAGACTGAATTTTTTTCGAAAGCCCCTCCTTCAGGGATTTTGACCACAAAAAGTTCCGGCTGCCGCCATCCTGAAGAACAATTCCCCAAATTTTTGACACGCCTTTCGAATTCACCCTGTATATTGTGATGAACATGGATCCGTGAGTCGAGAGTTATCTATCATGTTCCATAATTTTCTTTTCTAGAGCTCCAACTGCTTTTAAAGCAGTTGACATGGGTTGTTTCTTGATAGCTGCACACATTTCCTGCCCTAAAATCCTTTGGAACTTGTTGATATCCTTACAATCCTTGCAGGCACTTCCTTGGATTTTTTTACCCTGAAATCTCATCGCTGACTAACTCAGTTGTCGCTTGGGAGAGAGTGATCAGGAGAGCCTTCGACCTTTTTTCGTTATTCACTTTGTGATTTCAGGGAGGAACCTTCGCACAAATTTTTTATTTTTCCACAGATTGGCTGAAACTTTGCACGAATTTTGGGGTCATTTTAATCAAGATCTGTGCAAAATTTTACTCCCCTAGTGCAATTACTTTGGCAGCTCTGGCCAATAAGTGCAAAAAGTAAGCAAAACTTTTCATCGCTGCAACATCAAAATCAGAAGAGCTAGAGAACTCTGCTTTCTGCCAAGTTGCCACAATTGAGTTAAAATTTGGCACCAGAAACAAGATGTGGTACATTTCCTCTAAATCATATGGAATTTCAGAAAATGGATACCATCAAATTGGAGTCTGCAAAGTTTTACACGTAAAATCACCTAAAACCCAAAAGGAATACTATTTGTAGGGACTGACAGATACCGATTCCGGTTTTTTCCGATAATATCGGTATTTTTCCGATACTGATACTATCGAAAAAAGAGTTCGTCAAAGGGAATAATTATTCGTTTTGAAGAGAGGTATGTTTCTTCATTTTCGTAATGTCAGAGAACACATTATTTTGATTTTATTGTGGCGGTCCGGTCAGAGTTTTTCATTTGTCTCAACTTGCGGGTGCTGCTGAACAGTTCCCGCATGTCTCCACACGTCAGTGTCAAAATGAAAGTCCTGCCAAGCCCCCTTCGCCCAACCTCATTCCCTGCTTTGTCGAACAGAACTGCAGTGTGGCCAGCTGCAGCACCCATAATTGTCCAAAAGAAGAATCTGTATTTCTGTTTCTGCAGGTGAAATATTCCCAACCAACCGACCATCCCATCACGAGATTGGAGGTAAACATATTCATGCAGAACAGCGGGGAGGGCCAGATCTGGCCTCGTGGCGCATTTTTTCTTTGATGAGAAGACTACATGCGCATGCGCACGTGCATCCAGACCCAGGGGATAATTCATTTGCACCTTTCAAAAAATCTGCTTGCAGTTGTGCCCGAAAGGAAATGCCCAGCGAACTCCAACTTCTGACAATCATAAGCCCATACCATGTGGACTTCGGATCAAGTTGTCGAACTGCCACCTTGAAGCATCCTGTTTCGGTACTCGCATAAAACACGAACACACAGCCAAAAAAAGACCCGCACATAACTTTGCCCTGCTAAAAGAGATTTGCACACAGCCAAAAAGAGATTTGAAAACCATGAAAACACCCACGCACAGCCAAAAAAGACCCACACAGACCCACTTCTTTTCCCATAAAATTTTTAGCTTTCTTTTTCTTTTTAAATGATTTTTGGTGGGAAAAGTTTGAAATGGCGACATGGACAAAGTACTTCAGTTGTCATGAAATGCCCAAAATCTTTGGCGCAGGTCCGGGAATGGATAAATAATTAATGATACATATCTTTCGGCATGGTCAGAATCCCATTTTCTTTGTCCATCCCTGCCCCGATATTATGCAATGGCGCAAACTTTCCCAGTTCCCATTACAAAAAATGCTCTTTTTCCTGTTCACATCGATCACCCCATGGGATCCAAATCAACGCAAAGGTCCGAGGAATTGCAGCAAATACTCAGTCCTGCTCTTCCTTGTCTTTGCCAAAATTTTGGGAAACAAACTATCGGTTATCGGTATTTATCGGTTATCGGTATTAAAGATTATCGGTATACCGGTATTATCGGAAAAAAGCCATATCGGTCAGTCCCTAACTATTTGTAAACATTTTTGACGACCCGAAGGTTCCCCCTCCCCTCTTAAAATTTCCAAAACTTATACAATTTCAACTTCTGAGGTTGTGAATTTCGGGATGACAGCAGAACTATTTACTCATGTTTTTCATGATCTTTTCGAAATGAGTTATTCGTATATTGTTCGTATTCCCATGGGTTTTTTTTTCTATTTCTTAATTTCAAATATTTCAATCTTCTTTCTGTGAATCTGTTATCTCCAGTTGTGCTGTGCAATTCTGTGAGATTTTTGCTATGGATTTATGATTTTACCTTACTCACAATTTGTTTTTCATCTTGATTTTTTCTGGGTCTAATTCAAAACCCCCAAGTTTTTCTGGGTCTACTTTAAAACCCCCTGGCCATATTTGTGTTTTGCCTTTCGGGATGCTTGCCATTCCCAGGCATGGGCTTTTGCTTTGGAAACATTTACTATTCCCAGATAACTAGTGTTTTGTGATCTAAGACTACAGTTCTAAGTGACAGGCTTTCAGCATACCATTAGAATTGTCTAATTTTCCAAGTCCGTGTTTCAAAAGTTTTTTTTTTTCTTTCTTTGATTCCCTGTCTCAGTAGCCTTTATTGAAGTCTGCACTTTGTTCTCATGTGCTGATCGGTGTTCACGATTTGAGATAGTTTGTGCAAATATTCTATCTGCCAGGGTGTGCCACTGACGTGATGTGATTGGCAGTGGACAAAAACACCTCGAAATTTTTGTTCACGAATTTCTACTGATGCAGACATGCAGGTAGTTAATTGATAATTTATTGGACACCCTGTATCAGCCTGTTCGATGGCCAGACATCATTCCAGGGTTGTTTCACTGCGTGCGGTGTTTGGCTTAATTTGGTGTTTTGCTTAATTTCTGATTTTGTCAAATCCTTGCTTCCTTCTTTGTTTGATAATGCCAGTTTTGAGTCGTTTTTTGTCTATTTCCCGCATAAGTATTCTCGGCATTTTTTATGCTTTTTGTATTGTTCCCTCATTGGCTGGCGCATCCTACTTTGTTTCTGTGGGGTTGCGAAATGGTTTTACATGGGCTCCCTTGGTGCACCCAGTAGTTTTCGAACCAACACTGAATTCCATTGAATGTTGCTATTTTGTTAAAATTGAGCTCGGAAAGTAGGTCATTGTTTTTGCCCAAAAGCCAGGCATTTTCCGAGCAGCATCCAAGTTGATTTGAGGCAATTTTTGAATTTACTGACCTGTGTTTGATTGACCTTTATGCGGAGTGTTTGTCAAAACAGCCGATTTGCTCATGCGACATCAGTTGCCGAAGGTGGTCGAGTGAAGAAGGATAAGGCTGGGCCTCTGTGGGGGTTTGGGTCTGATTTTTTTAATACTTTTGTGGCATTATTTGTTTTTACTGTGCACTGTGACTATGAAAGAATGTGTCTGATGATATGTCTCATCAAATATAGTTATAATCTGGCACAATATTTTCACATTTTTGTTCATCTTTCCTGGGTCACTTTGAGATGAGATGCTGTACTGACAGAAATTCCTGTCGAAAAACGCTCTCAATAGCCAAACTCCCTTGAGAGATTAATCGAACCCTCCCAAAACTCCTCAATTTCTATCGGTTTGCACTGTGGAGAGATGAATATCAAAAATTCCTTGTTACATTTCAAATAAAAGTTTACTCGCAAAAACGGAGTCCGTCCTGTGGCACACGTAGTGTAGCCAAAACTGCATTCTAAAAAAGATTGTCTTAGATTATCTTAGACTACAAAATGGTTTAACTAATAGTTGATCTAGTTGACTTTGATCCCCATGCAAAGGAGATCATCAGTTATGCTTTCTGGAAAACTGGCAACCAAAAAGTTTCACATTTTTGGCTTTTTCCAAAGTTATCATGCACATTATGGCCTCGAAAACTAAAAATGCATTCAGAAAATTCTGGTTTGCACAGTCCAGGAAATTAGGGAAGGTCAGGGAATCGCATCAAAAGTCAGTGAAATGTTCATCTCGTATGCTAAAAGTCAGAGAAAATCGTGAAGGCTCAGAAGTATCATGAGGATCCCGATGGGCCATAAAATGATCGAAATTTGCACAGAAATTTTAGGTCCAAAGAGACCACTCAGATTTTAAAATTTCTTCCGCATGTAGAGGACTCCACCCCTCGGACTCCGCAACGCCAGCGGCGGTTTTTTTTTTTTTTGTAAATTCCACCTTTTAAATTTTCTCTTGCCCCATGTCTGAATCAGAAATGGCACCCTGGAAATTATGTCTTGTGTTTTTGAACACAGCTATTTAAAAGCGAAACTTTATGTTGGTAAGGGTAAGGAAATGGATTGGCAAAGGTGAGGAAAAGTCAGGAATATCGAAATTACCAAGATGTTGCGGGAACTATGGAAATGATAAAATCTGAAATGATTTTATCATGCCACATGGCCAGTTACCGACAGCAGAAACAATTTAATTTTTACGGTGTAAACGGTGTAAAGAGATTCATCGTGTAGAATTCTAGAATTTTACAAGTATTATTTATTTATTTGTAAATCGTCACAAAATGGTCTGGTGACAAGTCAACAACTAAAAGAAGCGACAAAGGAAAAAGAAGAAAGGATGCAGATAAGAGACAACACAATGACAACATAATGTAACAAAGGGAGCCAACATATTATGGCAGGGAAAACATGAGGAACTGGGTGGCAGAGAGTTCCAATCCCGGGCGGTCCGCGTGAAAAAGCCATTGAAATGTGGCGAGAAGGAGCAGAAAGGGATATAAACATGGAAGTGATGCTGACTGCACCTGGGTTTGGAATTGATGAGGGCAAATGCTGGGGGGAGGCTTATCAGGACCTTTGAATTGACGATATCATGAAAAAGTATTAATCTTTGAATCTTCCATTTCCAATTATTGTGACC
>JASGXE010006090.1:0-21617 GCA_030068105.1 Sinentomon sp. SZTP_YWyxl | reverse complement strand
ACTAACGGCAAATCATTAGGCATCCCTTTTTTGGTATTGGAATGACAATGGCCGTTTTCCATCGCAGGGAAAGCATCTCTCTGCAGTTATTTGCCGGAAAAGACGAGTGAACACGGAAGCCAACGAGGGTGCGAGCTCTTTCAGTATCTTTGCCGGAATACCGTCAGGCCCAGCTCCTTTTTTAGGGGAAAGTGATTGGAGAAGCTTAAGAACACCTGCATAGGATATCAGTAAACGGTCAGGTTGGCCAGGTGGATCAGTACGAATACTTGTTGCAACTTCAGAAGTCGGAGGTTGGGATGGAGAGAAAACACTACAGAAAAAACTATTAAGCATTTCTGATAATTCAAGGGGGTCGGTAATATTATCGCCTGATTCATATGTCAACATTTACAGGTGGGTTTGGTCATTCTTTAGGGATTTGATGTACCCCCAGAAGCCCTGGCAGTGTTAATGCTGTGAAATTGGAGTTAAATTGGACTCCGAGTAAAATTGGACCTTCAAAAATCATCTTGGCTCGATTCAAATGCAAGGTCATGTTGTCCTCGTTTCTCTTGCCTCATTTCTCGTCCAGCACTCAACAATTTTTGAGAAGAAATCCATGGATGTAGTTAATCACGTGTGTTTGCGAAGGTACAGATTTTATCCAATAATGCTAAATATATGAAGCAGTGGGGTTAGTGTGCCACTGGATTTCTTTATTTTATTTCACTTTCAGGCGGACGTTCCAAACCTTCGATGGAAACAGTGAACACGGATATTTATGGAAAATTTCTAACTTCATCATTGGTGAAAATCAGAATTTCAAAGGGCCATATCCGCAGGGGTGTAATCCTGCGATCTGTACAATTCTTCTAACAATACTACTCCCGGTGAAATACAGCGGTTTGACATGATGATAGTTTCGTTTTACTCATTTGCAACTTATCTCGTGCACTCCTCCTTTAAGACCATTCACGTTGAGAATCTCGACTTAGAAGTATTGCAACAAAATGGCGATATCCTTACCTTTAGCTATGTCCAGTGCCTTGACACGGTTGTCCTTCAACATGTCTTTAGGGCAGAATTGAATCGTAACAACTGAATAAAATGTTTTGAAACTCGAATTCATTCTATTTGCCGACTTGCATCATTTCGATAATCACTTACATAGCATGCTTTATGTAAGACACATGACCACTTCAGTGGCGACAGCAATGCAGAAGTGAATTACAAATCCAGAGCGCTTGCATCAAACCGCCATTTAAAATAAGAATACTGACCGGTTGGGAAAAAACTTCCTCAGGGAAAACAATTCCACTAAAAATGGTGCGTCAAATGATTAAGAATTTTCTCGCAGAAAAAGTGAAGTGTGACGATTCGTTGATTCACCTATGAGCGAGGAGCAATTTCGATACGAACGTGAATGCCACGGCAACTAGACACACAAGGGGAACCGGGCTAGTGGGAGGTGGATTGCAAAGTTAACATGTATTTTTCTTAACTCCTTGTGACAAGGTGTCTACATCGGGGATGCCCACATACGAAATGATACCGTGAGCAGTTATTTCTTTGTTCTTCCTTGCTCCATATCATTTCATTTTTATAGAAAACCAACAATGATTGCAAGTATATGATTATTTCCTTACAACAAGTAGGTTTAGGATTTTTGCAAGCATATAATTACATTGTTGTCTACTTGCAGCGATTCATTTCATTTGTGTTTCTGTCTTTCCCAAAACATATGCTCTTAAATGCAGCCGGATTCTCATCCCATAGGGCTATTGGAATTTTAGGCTTCTAAAATGAATAGGTGCAGCCTCGTAGGATGTTTCACTGCAGTTGTATCTTGCTTTCTCTCGGCGTATGCGGCGTATCGTCCCCAGCAGCCGGCACCCGAACCGTATCCACCGTCTCCGCCGCCGGCCGAGCATAATCTAGTCCTCAGTGCGAGTAACATAAACCCACACTGCAAACCACTCTTCGATCAAAGCCCAGTTGGCAACGCAATCGCCGGTGTTTTGGCACTTTTGGAAAACGTAAGTTACCTCTGTTCCTGAGCAACAGTTCTTGTCCAATTCATAAAGTGGGATTGCGATATGTGGCTTTTCGTGTCAATGGATAGACCTTTTAAAGGCGACAAATTTGCACTCTTTTTAATTTCTCGAAACACCGAGCATGGCCTTGCAAAAATTCCTGAAATCCTAGATTTCAGCGAAACAATCAGTCAGAAGTCAATTCAGCTGAGTAATAAATAAGCAGTTTGCATACACTGAAAATATAGTGTTTTTACACTTTTCGTCCACCCAGTAACAGCCACAGGCCAAAATGGGTTACTGGGGGTGGAAAAAATGTAAAATCACACCCTTTTATTTTCAGTGTAGCCTGAGTTTATTTAAGAGTTCAGGTAAGCGCACCACGTGTGCATTCAATAGAGATTGTAACGGGTTTCGCAATTACACGATTAACTCATCAGTCAAATTAGCCAAGAAATACGCAATTAATCGCCTTTCTGACCGGTTTTGTCATATTTTTCTGACGCTATTCCCGATTTCTCCATCTGAAAAAGTGATGTTGACGATTCTGCTTCAACCGGCCCAGCGTAATTTGCCACCCAAATGCTGACAGAAGGCATTTGTCGCACTAACTCGCATTGTACCGAACTGCTCCGCAATAATCTGCAACTGATGCAGACTTGAGTTTTTCAACATGCATATGGCATTGGAACGAAAATATCTTCCAGGAAGGCTATGCCAGCGTTGCCTTGTGAAAAATTGAGACTTTCTCCTAACTGATATCTATTCGAAAGCACCTTCACTGATCCTCGACCCTGATAGCAACCTGGAAAGACGACAGCATTACTCTTGTAGGAAAATTTAAAATGAACAAAAAATAACAATTATCCTTTCAAATTACTGCGGCATAATACTAGCAAGTTATAAAGTTACAATTTCTTCCACAATTTTTTTACATAATTCTAACACATCGGAACACAATCCCTAGCATATATAAAGCGCTGTTTCTAGATAATTTAAGGCAACAATTGCCAGCGCAGTTTCTGTAAGGCATGGAAACATGTAATCAATAAACAAATAACAAATAGCAAATAAATTACTGGTACATTAGCGAGCACAATCATTACCAGCTCAACTACTTGCGCAATAAACAGAAATTTCAAAGTTTAAATCACTGACACAATAACATTTAAGCTGTTTTAATACAGATTAATTGTAAAACACAAAGGACACGCTCAGCACGAAGGCAGAACTCCGTGGCAATTATACAGAACGGGAGCGATGTCCAAAAACAGGACAAGATTCATCATCATTTAAATGAGTGAAGCAAATAGAGGTAGCACGGATGTGAACTCAGCATGATTTTGATGTTTTTATCTTTGGCCACCTCTCCTCCGTTTTAGGGCCCGCAGAAAAATTTCGATAGCCTGATCAACTTGGGTCTTCCTTACAAACCAGATAGGAACGGAATCAAGCCATTGACCTTCCTCAGAGAGGTTAGTCCATGTATCGTTTTCCTTAGTTCATTACAAACCCAGCACGCACAAGTTAACTTGAAAAGTTTGTCGGCGGCGAGCAGGGCGATCGTGATTATCTCAAACATTTTCACAGTGCTTGTTCTGGCAATCGTGTTAAAATGCATCAAAATGCATTAAATATGTGAAACACTGATGAGCCTGACTTTACAATCAGAAATGGCGGAATCCATCGCTTCCAGAGTTGATTTCAGAAACTCAAAACGTCGTTTGAAACTCAGTTGATTATCGTTGTTCATGATATTTTATTTTGCTTTGAGAGGAAAGTGCAAGTTGATGCTGCTTTTGTTGATTTTGTAAAGGCCTGTAAGGGGTAAAGGGTAAATCATATGCACCTGTTTAAAAAATTGGCGAATAATGAGGTGCTTGTTCACCTGGTGACACTTCTTGAATCAAATATATTTATATTCCAATATTTAACAAGGATCTTTGTCTCCGTGAGATAGTGCTTCATCTGATTGCCGGGGGTACCACAAGGAAGATCGTGAGGACTACTGGATTTCTTGCTTTATCTCGAATCCAATAATCTATTTAACAGGCGGGTCTTTCCAATCTATTTAACAGACAGGTCTTTGTCTCCGTGGGATGGTGCTTTATCTGATGAAATATATTGATTTATTGCCAGGGGTATAAAAAGGAAGTTTGTTAGGACTATTGGATTTCATGCCTTATGTTCATGACATTTTGAATGGATAAAGCAGTGTCGCTGGGCTTTTCGCCGATGATTTATTTGTTTACAGTCCTTATCTTGGCCACAATTTGCAGGACGCGCTGCAGACTAACTCATTAAAGATTACACATGGTGCGATGAGAGGAAAATGAAAACAAATGTTGGAGAATGTGGCTGCGACATAGTTTATTGTTCACTGATAAAATATAGAATAAATAACTTGCAAATCGCCTGTTCTATACCCATTCTCGAGTATGGGTGCTCTGCCTGAACCCCTTTTTTGTAAGTCAATTGATGCTCTTGAAAAGATACAAAGAAGTGTTGCACGTTTCATCATGAGCGATTGTGGCTACAAATCCAGTGTACTACTATGCTCAGTGAACTCGGGCTGACGGGATCTCACCCCTGTTTCAAAGAAGGTCGTGTAGACGTCTTAGCACCCTGAAAGAGACCTTTTAGGATCTTGCACCCTGAAAGATCCTGAAAGATCCCGAAAGATCCAGAAAGATCTCTTTTAAGGGTGCTGAAAGATCTCTTTCGGGGTGTTAGAATCCTCAGGGGAACCTGCTAATTCCCATTCCAGATGAAATTCGTGTGATTCAGTTCAATAATCTTTTCCCTCATTCCAGCAATTTTTGAAGCATCATAAAGCATGCGAGTAACGACAGTGGAAAAACAGAATAGCAGTTGTGGACAATTTTTGGTGTCAAGCGAAAACTTAAAGCGTGAATTGATTGCGACGGAGAATAACAGCATCATCTCAGCTTTTAATTAAATAATTTGTCATTTTTACTTTTAGCTATTTGCAGCCATTGTCCTGCAGGACTCACAGTCAATTGTTCACAATGACGCGGCTGCCAGAGCCAAAAGTTTACTTGCAAAGCTGCCCGGACACAGCATCGGTTGGTGACAAATTCATTGATTTCATTTGTTACATTCATTTGTTACATACACGACAGTTACATTTCCACTGATCTATGTATGAGTTCATAATCAAGCCCATATTTGAATGTTTGTCAAAGCATATCAGGATGATCACAAAAGTGTTTTTCTGAGTTAGTGCGCAATTCAGATTTGTAGTGCCATAAATGGTGGAATAAACAAGTCCTTATAATTTCAACATTCAGTAGGTATTGGAGATGCTGTTACACTTGTGTGTTTCACTTGAGCATCACTTTCCAGTGATTATATCAAAATCACAGATAAACATCGTTCTCCTAGCATTCGGGCATCCACCTTCAAATTACAGGCCTCCCCTAAAATCATTTTCGCCTCCCTTTTCTATTCTACAACTACAGAACGGAACCCATAATTCCAACTTCTACGTCTGCTGCCAAATGTCCAACTCCCTAAAGGGGCTCTACAACCCCTAGCCAGCAAAAGAATTCCCCTACTCGTTCTTCAGCGAAAATATCTGGCTTTCGCTATCATGGACTGTCTGCAGCTTGCAGCTGTCATTACCATGAATTTGAAATGTACTGAAGGAGACAAATTAATGTTGGTGATGAGGACAAATCCCAGTCAAACAAATCTGGTACGACAATACTTGGCAGACAATTTTTATTTTCAGTCCGTCTTTCATAATATATGATCGAAGTCGTGTGCGGGTTGAATTTTGAAGCTTTGCTCCCTTGTTTTAAGCTGATCTCAGGGGTTGTTAAAGATTGGATATAGATCGATCCGAAGCGATCGTGCAAAATAGGTAGAAACTGATGTATTTCTATTTCAAGGTCCTGTGAGGGTTACTGCAGAGATCTCAAATATGCGCTCCATGTTTCGAGTTAGGTGTATACATTTGATTCCATTCCTTTCATGACTCTCGTGGTAATTGTGGAGGTGTGAGGGGCATAAAAATAATTCTAAAATTGTAACTTTCGGGGTAGGACCGACCGCAACCTTTTGTTGCCACATCTGTACTGATCTAGATGCAATACACGTACAGACCAGAAATATTTTCGTCAAAAAGATCCGAATATATCTTTTAAACATCAACAGGATCCTACAGCGATCCGAGAGGAATTCCAGAGATCCGTCAACATGTTGAAGAGTACCTTTGGAAAAGAGATTACGTTGCTGCCAACTCATCACACATCCTTCTAACCAATGGCCCAGTTGACGCAATGCGGGTAGGTCTGGCTGTGCGTGCTTGGTTCGATTGAGCTCAACATCATTTGTCTTTAATTATGACGAGGGTAAGTCTGGCTGTGTGTTCTTGGGTCGCAATGAGCTCAACATGATTTGGTTTTAATTACGAAGAGGGTAAGTCTGGCTGTGCGTGCTTGGCTCGATTGAGCTCAACATCATTTGTTTTTAAAAACGAACAGGGTAAGTCTGACTGAGCGTGCTTTACTCGAAATGAGCTCATCATCATTTGTTGTTAATAGTGCAGAGGGTGAGTCTGGCTGTGCGTGCTTGGGTCGAACGGAGCTACGCATCATTTGTTTTAAAAACGAGCAGGATAAGTCTGGCTCAGCGTGCTTGACTCGAAATGAGCTCATCATCATTTGTTGTTAATAGTGCAGAGGGTGAGTCTGGCTGTGCGTGCTTGGGTCGAAATGAGCTCAACATCATTTGTTTTTAAAAACGAACAGGGTAAGTCTGGCTGAGCGTGCTTGACTCAAAATGAGCTCAACATCATTTGTTGTTAATAGTGCAGAGGGTGAGTCTGGCTGTGCCTGCTTAGTCGAAATGAGCTCAACATCATTTGTTTTTAAAAATGGACTGGGTAAGTCTGGCTGAGCGTACTTGACTCGAAATGAGCGCATCATTGTGGAATGAATGAATGAATGAATGAATGAATGAATGAATGAATGAATGAATGAATGAATGAGATGAATGAATGAATGAATGAATGAATGAATGAATGAATGAATGAATGAATGAATGAATGAATGAATGAATGAATGAATGAATGAATGAATGAATGAATGAATGAATGAATGAATGAATGAATGAATGAATGAATGAATGAATGAATGAATGAATGAATGAATGAATGAATGAATGAATGAATGAATGAATGAATGAATGAATGAATGAAGAATGAATGAATGAATGATAATGAATGATGATGAATGAATGGAATGAATGAATGAATGAATGAATGAATGAATGAATGAATGAATGAATGAATGAATGAATGAATGAATGAATGAATGAATGAATGAATGAATGAATGAATGAATGAATGAATGAATGAATGAATGAATGAATGAATGAATGAATGAATGAATGAATGAATGAATGAATGAATGACTGAATGAATGAATGAATGCTGAATGACTGAATGACTGAATGACTGAATGACTGAATGACTGAATGACTGAATGAACGAATGAATGGATGAATGAATGAATGAATGGATGAATGAATGAATGGATGAATGGATGAATGGATGAATGGATGAATGGATGAATGGATGAATGGATGAATGGATGAATGGATGAATGGATGAATGGATGAATGGATGAATGGATGAATGGATGAATGAATGAATGAATGAATGAATGAATGAATGAATGAATGAATGAATGAATGAATGAATGAATGAATGCTGAATGAATGAATGAATGAATGAATGAATGAATGAATGAATGAATGAATGAATGAATGAATGAATGAATGAATGAATGAATGAATGAATGAATCGTTTATTTTCGGGGTTGCCCCCTTATCAAATAAATCAAACAAATCAAATCAAATAAATGCAATTTCAACAAGGCAAAAATATGACAGAAACACATCAATTACGAAATGCACATTGAGCAGCAAAAACCATGAAAAATAAAGAATAAAACCAGCGATTATGAATCAAGAGAAATGAACTAATAGACGGTGCTGGAGAATTGGTACACTTAAAGGGAGATTGAATGTGGACACCGGCAACTGATTCCACTCAGCTATGGTTCTCGACAAAAAAGAAAACTTCCCAACGTCCTTTTGAAAATTAAGTAACCTGATTTTATAAATATGGTCTCGACGAGAATAAAAATGTGGCTGCTTTACATAGTCCAAAAGCTCACCCCATCCTCCAACATTAGATACTATCAAAAATAGTGCAAGCAACCTGGCCACTTTTCTGCGGTTTTCTAAGGATGACCAACCAAGGGAGATCATCATTTGAGTGACACTACTCGTACGCCCGTAATCCCCCATAACAAACCTCGCAGCACGGCGCTGGACTGCCTCCAATATGTGGCAATTTGTTGAGAGAAATGGATCCCATGCAGGGGATGCATATTCCATAATTGGCAGAACAAGGCTTTTGTATGCAAGATCACGGATTTTACGTGGACATTTCTTGTAATTCCGTTTTATAAAGTAAAGAGCTGAATTTGCCTTTGCTGCAACACGAGACAGATGAGACTGCCAGTTAAGTTTGCTTTCAAGAACAACACCGAGATAGGTTATCTCAGAGCGTTTAGCCAGTGGGTGGCCACACAGGGAATACGGATAACTCATTTGGGATCGTTTTGTAGCAAAGGTAATAGAATTACATTTCCCTACGCTTACTTCCATACTCGAATTGGTGCACCATGTGGAGAACATATTAAGGTCCGCCTGCAAAGCTAAACAATCTGAAATGCTGTCAACTTTGGCATACAATAAACAGTCGTCCGCAAAAATTTTAATTTTACATTTTAAAAGGCCAGGTAAGTCATTAATGAAGATGATAAATAAAAGGGGTCCCAGAATGCTTCCTTGTGGGACACCAGAAGTCACCGGGATAGGATTTGACACGTACCCATCTATCCTCACGGATTGCACCCTACTTGTAAGGTATCCCCGAATCCAGGTTACAATTATCGGGTCAAGTTGCAGAAAGGCCAATTTGTGTATAAGCAAATTGTGATCAACTTTATCAAAGGCTTTTGCCAGGTCAATGGCCACAGCATCAACTTGGGATCCTGAATCCAACACTGAGGAAACTTCCTGCACAAAAGCCGCAAGCTGGGTCGTGCACGAATAGTCGGACCTAAACCCATGTTGAGCAGGTGAAAGCACTTTCCTATTTTCAAGAAATTCCCGAATATGTGCTGCTATGAGAAATTCAAGGATTTTTGAACATGTGCTCAGGAGACTGATTGGCCGATAATTTGATGGGTCTGATTTTTTACCTTTCTTAAAGACAGGCACGACAAGGGACCTCTTCCAAGCAGTTGGAATATCACCCATCTCCAAGCATGCGCGGAAAATTATCAACAAAAACTTGCTGAACACAGACGGTAACAGCTTTAGTAATCGAGCTGTAATAAAGTCCTCTCCTTCAGAAATTTTCGATTTCATCTTGTGAATACGATTAATAATAGCAGTTTCAGAAACGAATGATGAAGAATTTACACAAGAATTTCAAGCATGTGACAAAAGAAAATGTAAGCCGAAGACTTATTAAACACTTTAGCAAATGTCGAATTGAGAAGGTTTTGCTTTGCCAGGCGCATCAGCTACTGATGAGCTGGGATCATCGTCAACATCGAATAAAGATGGGACAGCATTTCCATTAGATTTAATATTCTTGTTAAATTTCCAAAACTTCTTGGAATTTACCTTACCTCCTTCATGGAAGGAGCTGAGGTACCTTTCAAATGGTTTTGGGAAAAAAAGGCACGAAGAGCAGTTTTGAAGTCAGCTGCGCGCACTGGTCTGAACGACCTCTCCGACGAAAAAGCATACCTACTCAGTTTCTTTTTTGAATGACAAAGATCTTTAGTAAACCAGGGAGGTTTCACAGTTGAGAATATGTTCTTTTTGGGACATATAGCTCCATGGACTCCCTAACAATATTTGAAAAGTTAATCCAAAGATCATTAACATCGTTAAAATTTAAACAAGCGTTTGAGCGAAAAACGTCATATTTTGACAGAAGAAAACGGGACAGTCCAATCAGGTCAACTTGATCATAATAAAGCCAAACAGTTTTAACTGTTCGTTCAACCTTCGGCTTAACAAAATTTAACTCAACTAAAACCAGTTTGTGATCTGAAATACCCTCTTTAACAGATGAGTTGAGGAATATTTACGCAGGCCGCACGATCCAAAAGATTTTTGGATCTAGTGGGAGCGTTTGTGATATGAAGCAAGTTATATGATTCAAACGAGAGCGCACACACATTCAACACTTGCCCATAAAGCAGGTTTGGATCAATATTCCATTCTTTCCAGTTTATACTTGGCAAATTTAGATCACCCTATAAACAAGCGGCTTGCAAACACTCCCAAGTAAATTAAAACCATTGAGGCACTCGTCAAGGGCATCAAAGATGGCCGCATTGACATCATGGGGGCGGTATACCGCCACGAGGTAGAAACATGCAGAACCATTTTTAGAAGAAATCAGACAAACCAAAAATTCATAAACAGGGTGACTAAAAAGAACAGTGCAATTTAAGTAGGATTTGACACACACGCAGATACCACCTCCGCCTCTTTCGCAATCATTTCGGTCTCTCCTGAAAACATTCAGATCAGGAGGGAAAATTTCTGAATCATTAATAAGTGGAGAAAGCCAAGTTTCAGTGCAGACCACAATTTCGGGCTCATGCAATTCAAGCAAGGAGCCAAAATCAGCCACTTTGTTTTTTAAACTCCTGAAATTGGAATGAAGAATTTTTAACACTGGCCTGTTTTGAAATTGATTCTGGCTGTTATTCGTTTTGGGAGAAATCAATTTACTTTCATCCAATGATGCTGCAACAGGTTCAGCAGGAGGCGGCAGCAATATAATATCATTTGCCCTATTGACAGCAGGTTGAGTAACACAAGAAGGTAGGCCAGGAAAAACCATCCTCGAGCAAAATGAAGAAACATCAACCAAATCTGCACTGGAATTGCGTAATAACAAATTTTGAGCATCAATGCTTGAATTGGCAGAAAGAGAAGACCCAAAGCGCTTTGATTCCAATGGAGCTGGATTGCACAATTTCACGTCAACATATTGAGAGGGGCTAGAAGGGGTTGCGGAGGTGGAGCGAGAGAAAAATTTGCATTTATCTGTGCAGAATGCCGCGAAAAACCCAATGGTTTTTTGACAAAGTATTCACAAAAAAGTTAAAAGCGTGTATTAATTCAACTTGACCAACTTCAGTCAGGTGGCAGCCGTCTCTCTTAAGCCACGTTGGAAGAAAGTCATAGTTAATATCAGCGAAGAAAATTGATCTTGATGAACAGAACCTCCAAAAAGCACTGTTGATATCATGGATGACTTTGGAGCTGATGTCGGATCGCTTTATGATGCCAGACACTGCGATATTGCGCAAATTCGGAGACTTGAATCGAATGGCACTCACCAGCTCCGCAAGCTCACACACTAGAACTTCGGCACTGCAGCAGAATCGGAGTTCATTTGTCCCCACATGGAGGACAATTGATTCAATATTGGCTAACAGCGAAGAAGACGCCAAGACAAAACTTGTCAGCTGCCCAATTTTGACACCTGGCAGAGACAAAACACTAACGCCGGGGCGACGCCATATCTTATTCAAACCCCGCACTAACGAGTCCCCAATAACCAAGATCTTGTCACGTGGGGAACCAGACAGAATTTATTTTCCCGGCGGGGAAAATAAGACCTCGGAGTAGGTCTTCCCCTCACATCAGAGGGTTGAACAGATGGCACAGGCTCCATCTGCGAGCTTGCAGGAGGCAGGAAGGGGCTGGTTGCTTGATCCAGTGCAGCCACTGGCGGGGAAGTCAACTGCGCAGGATCACGAAAACGGCCGAGATTGGGGGGCGGTTTGGTGGTGTCGAAACATTTTGCGCCAAGGGGAACACTGAAACACTGAGCGTGTTGGCTGGCTTTTTCAGGAGCGTGAACCGCAGGACCACGATCACCACTGCCGCTTGTGGAGGGGAGAGATGCAACTGACGTGGACGAGTTCGATGGCCTGGCCAGGTCGGGTATATGAGCCAGAACTGGTGCAAACTCAGGACGGATCCGAGTTTCTTGAAGAAGACGATATTGAGGGCCACTATCCTGGGGAGATGTGACATCAGGTTAATAATGGATAAAGCCGACTGGGTGTGCAGAGATGGGCCAATGAAGAAGACTCTGCCAAGGAAGTCAAAGCAGAAAGCGGCCCTGTTGAGCAACTTCCAGAACAACCTGTTTTGGCAGTATGAGATGGACTGCCATTCGATGTTGGCTGCATCATCTTTCCATTGACAGTAACTCCATCTGGATGCTCACCAGGAGTGGAAATCTCCGATGACAGCGGTGCAAGAGAGATTAAACGACTGACGAAACTACTAGCTTTAGCATCGAGGGAACTATCCGTGACATCAGATGGTGCAGACTTTGAGTTATCATGATGGTAAGAAAAATGAAATGAAAAATGAAATGAAAAGGATCATTATTTGTTGAAAAAAGTGCAGAGGTTGAGTCTGGCTGTGCGTGCTTGGGTCGAAATGAGCTCAACATCATTTGTTTTTTAAAAACGAACAGGGTAAGTCCGGCTGAGCGTACTTGAATCGAAATGAGCTCATCATATAGTACAGAGGGTGAGTCTGGCTGTGCGTGCTTGGGTCGAAATGTGCTCAACATAATTTGTTTTTAAAAACGAACAGGGTAAGTCTGGCTGAGCGTGCTTGACTCGAAATGAGCTCATCATCATTTGTTGTTTAAAGTGCAGAGGGTGAGTCTGGCTGTGCGTGCTTGGGTCGAAATGAGCTCGACGTAATTGGTTTTTAAAAACGAACAGGGTAAGTCTGGCTGGGCGTGCTTGAATAGAAATGAGCTCAACATCATTTGTTGTTAATAGTGCAGAGGGTGAGTCTAGCTGTGCGTGCTTGGGTCGAAACGAGCTCAACATCATTTGTTTTTTAAAAACGAACAGGGTACGTCCGGCTGAGCGTGCTTGAATCGAAATGAGCTCATCATATAGTACAGAGGGTGAGTCTGGCTGTGCGTGCTTGGGTCGAAATGAGCTCTACATTATTTCTTAAAAAAAAACGAACAGGGCAAGTCTCGCTGAGCGTGACTGGTGCGTGACTGACATCATATGTTGTTAATGGTGCAGAGGGTGAGTCTGGCTGTGCGTGCTTGGGTCGAAATGAGCTCAACATCATTTTTTTTAAAAACGAACAGGGTAAGTCTGGCTGAGCGTGCTTGACTCGAAATGAGCTCATCATCATATGTTGTTAATGGCGCAGAGGGTGAATTGGCTGTGCGTGCTTGGCTCGAAATGAGCTCAACATAATTTATTTTTAATTATGACGAGGATAAGTCTGGCTGTTTGTGCTTGGCTTGAAATAAGCGTCTCACCAAAGCACATTGTCACTTGCAACAATGTGCAAGAACAGTGGAGCATTAACCATTGTTCATAATTCCGACCGCAAATCTGTTTTGGACAGCGGATCTCAAAAACAACCAGATGAAAAATCTTGTCCCATGGACGGTAAAGGATGAGGGCTGGATGCAACGCAGACGAAAAAAGGGTTTTTTCAAACTAAAACAGGCAAAGAGAGGAAAACTAAACGAAACCGTGTCAAGGAGATGAAAGACTGTGCCTTCCAATGACGCCAATAATCTGATTGCGAGATGTCGATTCTCATCGAAACAATTAGCTTCCATCAATGAAATCGTAGTAATCTCTCTTTTTCTAAGCTTTTTTTCTTTGTGAGTGAGGCGAAATGCCGGATGCCCGCCTCAGAGACCCTATGATATCACCGATTTGGTTGACAAAATTTAAAGGGCGACGAATCCGTCCTAGACAACCATGTTTCTACAGCCAAGTTTGCCCGCCTCAGAGACCCTATGATATCACCGATTTGGTTGACAAAATTTAAAGGGCGACGAATCCGTCCTAGACAACCATGTTTCTACAGCCAAGATTATTTAGACTACGGCGCGTACTTTTTTGAAAATTAGATGGTATAGGTATTGCGAGATGGAGCGAGATCGTGTGAGATTGATCAGAGCCTGTGCCTGTGCCTATAAGATGGAATTTCAATTTTGGGCACCTGCTTTATTGGCACAAATCCTTGCAACTAGAACTAAAGTTTATTTCTCTTTCTTTTTGTTTCGTACTTTTCAGGATATTTCCAAGTTAATTCTGAACGACATTGGCGGCAAACGAAGAGGGCTTCTCTTTCCAGCGCCAGCATTTCAATTCTATCGAGAGGCTGCCAAGTGTGAAGGAATTTGCACGGTAAGTCTCATCATAAGGATATTGATTTCCTGATATTTTTATGTTTGGGAATCCAGACGCACGGATTGCTCTGCTGCACATTTGTTGTTGTGACTTAAATTAAACAAAGCATTGAGCAGCTCAACTTGATTGAGGAAAGAATATTTTTTTATATCGTGGACTTTTTCATTGTATGTATAGCGTTGTCTGCGGGAATAGCAGATACATTTCTGATAAATATGAGAAAACTCTGATTCCGGTAGAGAAATGGGCCCTTGATTATGACGCGATTTGAACGTAATTGTTTCCTTTCGTTTTAGTAAGATTGTTGCCGATAACCGGTTGTGGGTTAGCTTTTAAGGTTCAATCTATCATTGTGGCCGTGTGATCAACAGGTTATTGCAACAAAACATCCACAAAATGAGTTGGCAGATGAATACGACGTGCAGCATGTCAAAAACGCAGTCATACATGGGTTACACATCATTGATGGGTAAAAAAGAAAAAAAAATCGAAAACAGAAAATTCCAATGCCCTTCAAAGGAAGCCGTACACCTCAATTAAATGCCAGTTATGATATTTGCCTACACTGTATGTCAATCCATTTGGAATGATGAATGCACAAAAAAATGAATGTAGGGATAGGTACCTACATAATGTAGGTACTTTTTTGGAATCACGTGGTTATTTGGTTTCAACAAATACTGTGCGCGGCAGCAGAGAAGCAACTGCAGGCGAGGCCTCCAAGATGGTTTCCTCCGATCAACGCTCCACCCCAAAGACACCACCGGCCGTTACCTCTCCGATACCGCACACAGTGGCTCTTACTGATCATTTTGGCTTGACTAATCGCATTTCATACAGAGCTCGTGAATTCAGGGAGCATTATACAGGGTGGTTTTTTTAAAAGTATCACTAGTTTTCGGCTTTGCGGTGTAGTATTTTGTCCACGAGTTGCTTTTTTGCTGCCGCAGAACAATGCGCGGGCGAAATTGTTCACGTGTAAACAAGCCTTAGAACACCTGCATATTTTGTCAGCTTCATGACCAACTCAAAGATTTTCATCAGCCTTTAATTTGGGGAGAAAATAAGCATGGAATGAAAATAAAAAATTCCACTTCCAGAATACATGACGGATCACCTCTGCAGATCAATTAAACATGGTGTCACAGAAATCATTTGCGAAAAAAACCATAAAACAAAAGCATAAATTCAAGGTTGAACTTTACCATTGGCATTTATCGCCGCATTTTCGACCGCTGCATGTCAAGCCGCCGACACTCCATTGCTGCAGTATCTGCCGCATCGGCTGCATTTCGAGCTGCCACAACCGCATAATTTTTTTTTCCAATCCACTTCCGCGGACCAGGAGCTCGCAACAGCCAATCACGTCGTCTCAAATTGCGACGTCATCAATTTTGGGATTTTTGCATTGCCACCGCTTTTTGCCATTTGGCATGTTTGCCACCGCTTCGCAACTCTTTCAGGGTCACAATAGGGTTAGGTTAGGTCAGGTTAGGTTAGGTTAGGTCAGGTTAGGTTTGGTTAAGGCAGGTTTTGAAATTTGGATGTTGAAATTGGCTGGAATTCCCAACAGCCAATCAGAGGCGCGCCTGCGGAAGTGGATTGGAAAAAAAAATGTGCGCCACAACCACCGCATCTTAAAGTGACAAAGTAGGGATTCTCAACTTTTTGCTGGTTTAATATTCGAATCACGAGTAATTCTTGCTTTCTTTCTTGCATTCACTCGGTTTTTGAGCGACTTTTTTTTTCTTGAACGACTGCGCAATAATGGGAGAAAACACGGCACGAGATGAGCGGATGCGGTGGCTGGAGACAGGGCGGATTGACGTGCGGCGGTTGATGATGCTGCGACTCAAGATGCGCGGCGGAAGTTGCCGATTGTAAAGTTTAACCAATTTCAACTTTGTCCGATTGAATTTTTACACATTTGTTTACAAATGGCGTGGCTCAGATTTCTGACTTGTGTGCAAATTTTTTGCAAGCCTTTGTTTCGCCTTGCACCCTGCCCTATGTTATGGCATCTGAATCAATGTTGGCGCAACTTCAACACTGCAACCATGCAACGCCGTTGATAATTAGAATCTTTTCGGCAACAGGCAGACATTTTCTGCCCATTCATTATGATTCTTTGAATCAGGGAGTCGTGATTTTGAAGTAAAATGGGTTAATTCGGGCAAAACGAGCTTGTCACTCATTCTTTGAACTGAGAAGGGTTTATCGTAACACCCTTTGCTCTGCTCGAACCTCGATTTACTCGGCTCACTCAGGTATTGGATGCTTCGATTTTTGGTCTGCATCCTCACCTGCATGGACGTGCGTTCATTGCGGCGAATCAATTCGAACTTGTCGCCAGCTTCGTGCGTGCCATGATTGGAGCGGAAAAATTAATGCAGCATTCATTGGTCGGTCAAATTGAACAACATTCATTGTGGAAAATTTTTCCGATAGCCGAACACGTGTTTCGGTGATATGGGCCCACTTGAAAACGCAAAATATTTCTTGTGGACTCACTCTTTTTTTTTTTTTTTGTGGACTGGATTTCTTTTTTTTTCACTAAGGAGCATTTACATGGTCAAACTCTGTTGTCGAATTTGTGTGAAAAGGTACTGTCGGTGAAAACGAGATTTTTGATGTGAGCTGACTGAAAACTGATAATAGTGATACTTTTAAAATATCCACTCTGTACGTCGCAAAAGAATAGATGCATGTAAAAATGGAAAAGCTTCACATACAGTTAAAAAAACAATCACTGTCTGGTGCGAGAGGAGTGACGAAGAGTTTGCACAATCAATGAGGGGTGAGACAGTCAGAAGGGAGGCTATTCCAAGAGGAGATTGTAAGTGGGAAGAAGGAATTGACAAGGGCATTCCGTTTGCATACCGGCATTTTAAGCTGCAGCCGTTGTCTGCACGGCGCTGAACAGGTTTAACAACATAAGCTGGTGTCATTGGGGCGTCTATTTGACGTATCTGATGCACGTAAAAATATCCGTGAGCACCGTAATTACTAGCAAGAACCTGGGAAAATTTAAGTGATTATGGACCAGATCTCAAAAACTATTCAGTTTAAATGCCAGATCAGGAAGTTTCTGAGAAGATTGCGAGTTGATGAGTAAATGCCGTCTCTCTCAGTCATAATTTATTAAGCACAAAAATATGTGCAGTTCTCAACAGTGTCCCCGCATGCACTTGTCACTTAATGCAGTATAAATCCAATTAATTTAACGAAATTTAATACCACCAAATGATGATAGTCCTGAGCTACGAGTGGAGAGGGTTAGTGTGTGAAAATGCAAGTAAGAGTTGATTAAATCATTGTCTGCTGCGACTTCAAGAATTCTAAGCTATTTCATTTTTTTGTATTTTTATGGAAAATGAAGACCCTATATCGAGTCGATCCGAAAGATGACTGGCGCATAACAAAGGAGGTGCTGCAGGCTGCATTGGATGAGCAATCAAATTACTGCACTCCAACAGCACTCTTCATCTCAGAGTTAAATATAGCAACTGGTAACGCATTTTTAAAGTAATGTAATAACCGTGATTGGCTCTTTTCTTGATGATGCAAATACTGCACTCCTGAATATACAGCTGCCGTTATGTGATTCCCATTTGGCTACAGGTAAACCATTTCTGATATTAGATCGGTCTATTTCTTTGATATAAATACTGCACTGCTTCTGCACTCTTTAATTTTGAATTAATTATGGATGATGGAAATTAATTTTTTTGTTTTTACCTCAATTCATTTCCCGAAGATGGCAATTATGGCAGATTTTCTTTAATTAGATCAGTTCATTCATTGAAGGTGGCGACTTTGGACAAAATCGACACCAAGACAATAATTTTCCAATATTATAATATCAGTTCATTTCCTGAAGATGTATCTCAGGAAGAGATGTTTTGTAAAAAATTATCTTTAGCCTACAACCCGAAGGTGCGTACCATGGTAAATCATTTTTTAAATTATACCAGTCCGTTTCCTGAAGATGGCCACAATGATAGTTCATTTTTTAGCTTGCCTAATTTTCATTATCCTGCAGAAGACCACTATGCTAAATAATATTTTTTAGCATCAGTCCCTCGAAAGCGTGGAGAGCTTTAAGCATCTTGATGTTATTATTATTATTATTTCATAAATATCAACAATCAAGTTGAACGTCAAGCAGTAAACACCAACAAAACACAATAAAAAAAAAAAAAAAAAAAAAACACACCGTAAGTATGGCCAAACAGGCAAATATAGGGAGTCAATGAGGCCGGACTGCACTCACAATTTTTTATCGATCCAGATTTAGTTGATGGGAGGCAATGATTGGAGGAAGGATGACGAAGGCAAAAGGGCATTCCATTCCCTGACTGTGCGAAAGAAAAAGCTGTTGAAATGCTTATTGAATTTGACAATTGGCCGTTCAATATGGTATCCGTGGTCAGTTCGACGAGGAACAGGCCTCACTCTAAATGAAGGAGGTAATTTAGTGCACACCCCACCTTGCAATATAGTCTGTAAAAATTTCAATCGGCGACACCTACGCCTCTCAGATAGCGTGCTAAGCTCCCAGTGTTTGAGCATTGCCGAAACAGACGAGGTTCTTCTGTAGTCAGCACAAATAAAGCGCAGGGCTGAGCGCTGCAGACGCTCGAGAGCATTAGAATGAGACACAAGAAAGGGATCCCAGACCTCACAGGCATACTCAAGGATAGGTAAAACCAAGGACATGTAGGCTTTCAGCTTAGCCCTAGATGAGGCAGAATTGATATTTCGGATTAGAATGCCGAGAACTGTTCTAGCCTTTGTAATGGTATAATTAATGTGTGCATCCCATGATAAATCGGAAGAAAGATAAACTCCCAAATACTTGAATTCAGTAACCTTGACTATGGGATTTCCACCGAGATTGTAGCGAGTTGAAGGTGAAAACTTTGAGTATCTCTTGAATGCCATCCAGTTGCACTTTGAAACATTGATGACTAAACCCCAAATTTTGGCCCAGGAACTGATTGCGTCAAGATTATCCTGCAGAAATGTACCAAAGGGCGGCCCATACAAAACTAAATCATCCGCAAAAAGCCTTGCATTGCATGTGAGCAAGGATGGAAGGTCATTAATATAAATGATGTTATCCTTAGCCACAATTTGACGTGGAGAAGTCACATTTCCTTTACGTGTGACAAGGCCAGAAAAACTCTTGCCTATATCAATAGAAACATGAGATTTTCCTCCCAAGAAAAACTAAAAGCATTTAAGACAATTGTGTTACCTGTGCTTGAGTACGCCTGCGCTGTGTGGGATCCTGAGTCCAAACTGGACACTGCCAAACTTGAAACAATTCAGCGAAGAGCAGCACGTGTGATAACTGGGTCTTTTTCTCGTACAATTAGTGTTACCAGTTTGTTGAAATGCCTTGGGTTGGACTCCCTCGCCTCAAGACGTAGGGAGCACCGCCTTAAGCTCTTTTCTGACATACTCACCAACAAAATGAATTTTTCTATGCCATCTGGCTATTCTATCAAGCCCATCCAACGTAGAAATGACAATGGTCTTTCCCTAACTTTTCCAAATTGCACATTTCCAAAAATGCAGATTTCCATTTCTCACGTTTGGCATTATGTATAATCATTGAGACACATGTGTGAAATAGAAAGAAAATAAGTGGTTAGACAACTTTTTTTAATGGGTAAGACTCTGTTATTCATTTTTCCATCTTTGTCTTTGGAAACAATTGTAAATTCACTTGCACAATTGAAATACACTTCTCTACCCTCGTTGACAATGCTTTTTTCATTTTGTTTCGTTCAAGAATTGCGAAAATTGGAATTTTTAAATAAATTTAAACCTGAAATTGAAGCAGTGCCAGTTCGGAATCATGCTTTTTCGGAAGCAGTACCTTTGTGAATCTTACTAATGTTTATGTTTGCGCAAGACGCCATTAAACTACGCACATGAACTTGTACTTTTCGCACGATATTATTGCCGCACCACACCTCTATCAAAATAGACTTCTGTATCAATGTGACAACTTCTTGCGCAATACTCAGGCTCGCTTGGTCGCTAGCGCTGCGTTAGTTAGTCGCCTTAACATCACTCATGCCATGGATTTCGCAACGAGTGGATTTTGCGCAATGCTTATATTTCTATTACAGGGACTTATCTGAGTCGGGAAGAACTGGAAATAATTGTTAAATTCGCCTGTCACAACAATTTGATCATCATTAGTGATGAGGTTGGTTGAGCCATACGAAGCCCTGCACTGCAAACCATGCCGATTACATACCGGTGTAAAATTCATGGTGTTTCGGTTTTATCAGAACAAAACTGCACCCGAAAACAGCCTATGATACGTGATGCGACACTTTCAGTCTCGAACCATATTGATCCCACAACCCGCAAAAATTGGAAGTGTTTGCGCTTGATTGGAAAAATAACTGTTCGCAAAAGAGATGCGAATCAAATTCTATTATCGGGACTTGCTTGTGCAAACGTGCACAAACAAGGCCCGATAAAAGAATTTGATTCGCATCGCTTTTGCGAATAGTTATTTTACTTTGAGAGCTTCCAGGAACGCCATTCGAAGGACACTCGATGAGTGAATAAGTACAAAATTGACCGACAAAACAGCAACAAATTTGAAGAAAAATTCTTTTTTGAACATTGACCGCGAGTCCAATCTCAGAAATGAATTTTTTTTTTTTATAATTACTGTTATTTTGACAAAAATAGCCCCAATGTATTGGCGCTAAAGTACGCCTACGCATAGTCAGGCCAGGTTTAAAACAAAAGGTCAAATCAATTGAAAAAAACGATCATACAGTCATGACAAATTCACAAAACAAGGTTATTGACTGGTGCGAGCGGACAGGAGAGGACGGGTTTCCTGAATAAAGAGCGAACTCGATGGAAGACTATTGCAAGCTGCGATAGTCAGGGGGAAAAAGAATTCGCAAAAACTACCTTTTCACAAAATGGCGGTGTCAGGCTCAACCCGTTGTCCGTTCGGCGCTGAACAGGTTTTAAAGCATAATTGGGTGGCAGAGGAGCATCAATTTGGCCAGTTTGAAAATCCTTGGCAGACACACCAACAAATCTATCAAATTGTGCAGAAAAAACCCGATATTTAAATTTTTCCAATAAGAAACATCCTGCCGTAAGCGACTCATTTTCAAGAAAATTTGGCATAATGCGGCGGAAATATCAGATTCCCCCACTACATCTTAATATTCTAGATTCATGGCGTCGAAATTGCCTTAACTCCGGATGCTAAGCGGATATC
>JASGXE010006089.1:0-22743 GCA_030068105.1 Sinentomon sp. SZTP_YWyxl | reverse complement strand
TTGAACCTTCGCCTTTCCGGGTCTGTCCCTGTGACTGTGGGATTGCGGGAATGTGCGAAGGCAAATCGTCGTGTTGCGGAATTTCTTGAGTGCGCATGGGAAACATAGCACATCTTTTCACAATAAGCTGCCGTCACGATTGCGAAAAGTTATTCTTTCGAACGTCGATTCCCTTCTTACGAGTGTCTGTCATTGTCCGTTTGCTGGACCTTTTCAGGTCCTTCCCCTAAACCCGTTTTTCGTAGGCCATTGCCTAAACAGCGTTCGTGCTCGATTTCGGTTTCTCTGGTCATCTTTGGTGCTGAAGTTGAGCAAATATGAACCCAGGAGACTATTTTTCTTTGAGGAGACAAGTTTTCTTTGAGTATTAGTAAGCACAAGTTCGAATCTTGCCCCTAAAATAGAGAGCACCTTTGTCAGAGAGCAGAGAGTGTTGAAGTTTTGGAGGCATGTAAATGAGTCTTTAGCAGCATTCGGCTATCGAAATTCTGGCTGTAATTTTCCAGTTCCAAAAGTGACTTCAATAAAAAAATCTTCGGGCAAAAACAGGTGAAAGACCTTCCTGGCGCCACACACGGCTCACGCAATGCAGAAATTTTTCTCCAAATCTGAGTCGTGTACAATTCCCTACCGTTTCACCAAAAACGAAAAGCCAAATGCATGACAGACAAAATTTACACCCGATTTCCTCAAAACCGACATCGGAGACACTTGGAAATTTGTGAGGCGCAACGTAATTAAACGTGAAAACTTTTTCGTTCAAAATTAGTTTTCAAACAACGTTTTCAGGACGTAACTTTGACAACGTTTAATTTTCACTGATAAAAACATTTATTCGTATTATACGGAGCCATTCTGAATACCGGGGCCATAGGCGACTTTTTCAGAATTTTGAAGCACGGGGCAATGTAATTCCCCATCTCTCATACGCTGCAAAACATATTACATGAAGGAATGCATTTAATAGCACCGACTAGATGGGGAATAACATTGCCCCGTGTGCTTCAAAAGGCTGACAAAAATCTCCTATGGCCCGAGTATTTTGAATGTATGAGAATTCGTTTATTGGATCGCTTCAATCGCGTTTTTTTCGACGTGTTTTAAATTTCGTCATTTTTACGACGTGATTTTATATGGTAATTGGTATGCTTGCGTTTTCCGGGCGGTGAGGCCAAGGGTTAATGCAAGGCCCAATTGTTACTCTGTTTGATTAAATGATGGAAACATCAGTGATGGATAATGCAGTTGAAGAAAACAAAAGAAGCCACAACAAATGGCCCTCAGCAGAAATGGGGAAAAAATTCAGAAACAGTGCCAACATGAGTGTTAATCAGATTTTGAATGTGCAGATTTACGTGTTGTAACGTGTTGTTTTTCTCGATTTTGCCTCTTCGCTCATCACCTCTTCTCAAAACCTATCAGTGGGACAGCTTCTCTGCAATATCTTTTTCAGAGAAGTGGAATGAACCAAGAGGAAAATCAACAGAAAATACGGGTACAATCGATCTGATGGGAGGGATTCCGTCCCCCCATCAGTTCGACTTTACCCGAAAATACTGTAAAAGAAATGCTGTATATTTCTCTTTCAATAAAAACACAATGGGTACGATTTTATCCAACGGGTCAATTGAAATTTGTACGGAACAAAACCGTCGTTTTTGGAAAGCTTGGGATTGCAGCACAGCTTGTTTCAATAAATGCATGAAGATCAGTGAGCACAGGAATTTGTCATTTTTTCTATAGGTGCCTCCGATTGCAGGAAAAGGGAACAAAAAAGAAAATGGTTATATAATTGACATGGTGACATCAATGATGAACGAGAAAGATGTTGCACACATCCTTATTGTGGAAGTTAAGACAACAAACTCCTTGTCAAAATTATTCGGAAAAAGGCGTTCGTTTTTTATCGGGCATCATTTGGAATAAGCAACATGCGCCGCAAAACATCATGACACTCATGTGAAAGCGTGAAGTTGTATGAAGCCCTGTTGAAATTAGATGGCCGTGTTTACAAGAACTTTTTTTGTTCCTCCAATCTTTTTCACCAGGATTTTTTGTTAACGCTGTTTGTGTACAAAACGCAAAGGTCAATAATTATTGTGTTTTGCCTCTATCCAATAGGCATTTAGGCTTTTATACATCACGAAAAAGTCTATCCCTGCTGCAGGCTGTTGAATGTCTTTTTGGTCGAACAATGAGAAATACTTTAATCCAAATTCATGTGATATTCATAAAATTTTAAATTTCAAAAAATAAACTCGTTGTTTAAATAGCGATGATGCACCGCATAATGCTTGCTGCTGGAGCTGCTGCCCCATGAAAAGGGTTTGTGTGCCAAAGTCGAATTTTATCTGCGCAAAAGTTTGTTTTAATGCCAAATGCCGCAATTTTCTGTTGTTTGACGGACGGACAATAAAGTTTTTGAGTGATCCACACATTGTGTCCTAATCCTGATGTTCCAGAAGTGAAGATAAAAATTTCCTTCCTCGCCAGATATCACGCGTCACAACGAATTTGTGCGATCTTTACTTTAAAAGCCTCTCACGATTGCGCAAAAATCTGAGACAGCTCCGCCATTTGAAACTAAAAATTATTGCTGTTTTTTTTTTCGAAATTTGCCCATTCTTGCGGCTGAGCAAGTGTTTGTATTTCGAGTTTATTGGATGGAAAGAATTTTCTTTTTCAAACTTGGCAGCTCCGCTTAGCTTCTCAAAGGCCATTTCACAATCAGTTGAACCCAGAAACATCAAACAACGAGACGAGCCATTCCTCCACTTTTTTCGTAACGGGCTCAACGCTGTCATCTTGCGGCGAAGCCACCAAGTAGAAAGAGAACGTCGGCAAAGATGACCTGCTCCACTCAGTATAAAGTTGACAAAAATCACAAAGCGCTTCTACCAAGGAGGTGTAAAATACGACCTATACAGGTCGTTGGCTTCTACGCACAGTCTACGGTCATGTCATGTATCCTCAAATTCAGTCGTAGGCATATGTAACCTGTCTCGCGGCGACGGAATTAATGTACTCACACATGTAAAAAATTGCAACCGTTCAGATTTTGGCAAAAATTCTATGCTGCAGAAATTAAAGATCCTCTTTCCAAACCGAGGTCAAAATCTGTCACCTCAAGAGCGCTTTGTTGAAATCTGGTGCTTTAATTTCCACCGCCTGCATAAGAATAAAAAGAAAGAAAAAAAGTTTCGGAGGCCACAGTTAAATGGGAAAAACACATGTGTGGGTACATTAATTCCGCCGCCCATTTTCAGTCATCAGTTTCTTAAAACCTTGCAGAAAGCCAAGCAGAAAAAAGGCAGAAGAAGGGCCCAAAAGAGCAAAAACGTAATTGATGGAAAATACCCGTTTTTGTGTTGCTGGAACTTGGAACGGGAGCAACAACTTGAACAACATGTTGTTGCTCAACAACTTGAGCAACAACGTGAAAGCGATTGCTTTGTCATTGTTCTTAAAATTTGTCAGAAAAGTCAAATTGCGATTTTCAGGTCAGGAAAACCGAAAAGCCGTCGTAGCTCAGTGGTTGAGGCACTGGCCACAGCCTTCGTGATTGATTTTGATTTGGGCGTGCCGCAGGTTCGAGTCCCAGCGCTCGGTATTTTTTCTGAAATATCCGTGGTGCTGGTCATCGATTGGTGAAGGAACCAACTTCAAATTCAATTTGAACACCACCCAAAATGGCAAATGGTTCATCTCGTTATGAAAATCTCTGGTTGAACCTGGCTGCTTGTACTCACTATTGCCAGATCAGCCTACGGCAACAAGGGTGCGATACCCTCGAAATGTCACGTCTCAAATTGAGTCAGAGATGCAAAAAAGCGTCAACAAAGAGTTGTTGTTGTTTCATTTCTGTGAACATGCAATCTCCAAATTTCCATGCCTTGCGATCCGATTCAAATTCGTCTTACTCATTTTTGGAATGCGTTTGATGTCGATTGTATTCGTGCAGCTGCCTTAACAGTTTTCTTGTCAGCCGATTAGTCGGCACAGAAAATAGCATAATTGGCCGGTCAAAAAGTTTAGAAATATATGTTACACTAAACTTCACCACATATTCACTGTAGATAGCGATGGTTTGCAACACGTTTTCCTGAAAGATGATGGTGCTTCATGCATCGAGCTGAACTTGCAGATGCCATTATTGTGAGTCGTAAGTCCATCGCTGCAGGAAAGTCATTGCAACTATCCATCCATGAGTACACTGTCCATCAACCTGCCATCTTCAACTGCACTTGGAGTGCCAGCTGCCAGAGATTTGCGTTGGAAACTAAATTACCGTCTGCAGCATCATCCGTATAATAAACAATACATGCAACCAATTTCAAGTCAATCACATGCACATTAAATTTCATCAGTTTGACTTCTTCTCTTCTCTCCTCTCTTGATCGGATCCGTCATCGAGCAGTGCATCCTGGTCAGGAATACACGTTGTCGCCATTGCATTGAGAAATTTGCTGGCCTAATAAGCACAGAAAACAAGTATAGGCATTTTTCAAATTATTGAACACCGATGGAAAGTGTAGGTATGGCATATGTTTTGAACTGCATGTTGGCTCACCATGGCAAGGCAAGAGGCAAAAATAGCGCGATTGGCAACTTGAAAATGTCTCGAATTATTCGCCTGGTAACATGCACTGGCAGAACTCCAAAGTTCAGTTTTGTAAATCAGCAGAACCAAAAATTTAATCTGTTTCGCAAAATTAAAACCGCGGCCCATATGGACTTTGGGATAGACGGGATATCCATCCTAATGACCCTAATTCGTCACAGTGGCCCTAATTCGAAAAGTGGTCGTGGTTCGTCACAGTGGTCATCTGATAATCTGATATATAAGCCTACTGAGTCTTAGAGAATTTCCGGGCCAAAGAGAAGAATTTTCAGACTTTTGGAGCACTAGGCAATTATCGTGATTCCCAGAAATGGCAAAAACACTGCAAATTCCTTTATGTAATGCATTTTGCGGCGCATGGGAGATTGTGTGATGCATTGCGTGGAATGGAGGACCAGGAATGTGGAAGAGCATGTTTGTAATTCAACACAAGCTGGACGATACAGGTACCGATATCATTTCAATTTATAACCCATGGTTTGACAGATCTTAATGTCACATCTTACCAAAGATCCTGATCGGTCTGCGTTGTCACTTTGTTGAGCATCTGATGAAGGAACACGAGCAGGTGATTTTCCTTCAGTAATTCTGCTTCTGCTTTGCTTGAAATCCTGCCCTTGATCAGGCATGCATGCATTCAAAAGAACTCCCAAAAATTTGTTCACCTGAAAATTCCAAGAATTATGAGAGAGATACCAAGTGGGATCATACGTAGTCCTGATTATGTACGAGCATACATTTAATCAATTTGTTTCGCAATTTCCCGTAGTTCGTGGTCACAAAATATGCACAGTTCTTCTGATCACAAAGCACGTGCTGGTGCGAAGTGTGTCTGCAATCAAGGAATTTCGTTTTCTGATCTGCGTGATAGATACCAATGTAAGGTCCTGTCCTGCAAAAGGCACGTCTCTCTTTATTGGTAAGTGCCCTTTGGAGGTGGTCACATATCCAAGGAGATGGTCACTGGTCACATTTTGTCACGTCGCGGAGAATGCACGTGTGGATGAATTATAAATTAATTCGTTGATTTAATTCGATGTGTCATCTGTTTTATCATTTTCCATCTGTGGAGAAAAACGAAAGTACAATCAATTCAAGAATGTGCAGTCAATTCGTGGATCCATTCGTGACAACACAGTCACACGTGAAATTTATCCGTGGAGCCGTTCGCCGGAAATACACATAAGAATCAGCGCAACAATGTCTTATTGACAGCCACCCTTCGCGTTGGGCTGGAACCGCCACTGCAGTTTTTGTTGTCCAAAAAGTTTGCATGCCAAAATTTTGCAGTTCATCGGTGTCCAGCACTGTGGACGCTGCAGTTGAAGGCGAACGTTCAATTTGGAGAGAACACGTTAACTACCACTCGACATTATTGTTGTTACTCTTTGGAATGCCTTTAGTATTAATTCAAGTATTGGTAACTCCCATTTTGAATTGAGTTAAGTCCAACCTGGAAAACTTCCTTATTTTTGTAGGATGTCTTGTAGAACCAGACGAAGAGCAAAAGAATGATAGCGACGTGAAGAGTTCCGAAAATAGAGTAGAACAGAGGAGTATCGCAACTCTCGACTATGAATCTTGCAATTGACTGCTCAACAATAATGATCATAAACTGTACCTTAAAGGAAACACACAAAAAATAAAAAAAATATAACAGAGGCAACATTATGTTTCCAAGATGTTCGATGGAGCTATTTCTTGTTCAAATGGGGCAATTTTTGCAGTAACCCCAGCGGTCGCAATTGCGAAATGGAAATAGATGTTTTTGGAATTTGAAATGAGCAGTATAATGCAAAAAATGAAGATTGATGAAGAGCGACAAAATGCATTCCAAACTTGCTCAGAAGAAACTACATCAGTTATGGTAGCGTGCTCAGTCCCTGGTAGGGGCAGAGCCAGATAGAGAGTCAGGCATTCTGCATTTTGGAACATACCGATTGAGGGCCAACCCAGATCATCGCGCGGATTACTGTTGGTGAGCTTCATCACCGGATCCCCTCCCAAATATTCACGAATCGCCCCACGTGGTTATATTGCGCTCACAGATCTAAGCAATATTTATGTCACAGTGCGTGAGGATGCCAGACACCTTAAAGACGTAAACGTATCTCTATGATAAAGGTCGCACGACACAGAAAGTGGTGATTCAAGACAAGATACACAGAGACGGATGGTGCGTTGTGAAGCGGTGAAGTCCAGACAATGAAGATAAGGTGCGTCTTCCACGGCAGAATGTTGCTTGCTCAGAAACTACTTGAAATCAGAAAGAGCTAAAAGATGCCGAGACCAGCACGAAGTGCTTGCAAAAACCTACTTACAAAATAAAAATAAAGAGTAAAAGACGCTATCTGAGGAGATTGCGCGCAGCCTCAGCTTCGTCATTGAAGTCCTCGAACACATGAAAAAGTTTGGGTTATGCTCGTTTCATGGGGGGACATCGCACCATGGTCTCTTCATGGCAGAGTGTCCGCCGTCACGGTTCAATGTGGGGGATCATCGTGCGATGTCCCCCTCAATTAACGACTGGAAATCTACATGGTGCAGCAAATGAATCACATGCTTGCTCAATTGCAAGTTTTAGGAGGTTAGGTTAGGGCAGGTAAAGTTACATTAGGTTAGGTTAGGACAAGATAGGATGAGTCTTCGCTGGTGATCTTAGATGAACTGAACAACATATGCTCGCTCCACTGTAAGTTGTCTCAAATGCAAATTCCCTAATCTGCCTAATCATATCTCAGCCTATAATCTGACCTAATTTAACCTTATACCTAACCTAACCCAACCTAGCCTAGTCTAACCTACCCCCTCGTCCCTGCTTGCAATTGCGCGAGCATGTAATTCAACCCACCAACAAAAGGAGACAAAAGGAACGCCATCTCTGCTAGCGTTTTGTCGAGCGTGTGCGTAATTTCTCTGCCTCAGAGGGAAGCATCGCACGATGTCCCTCTTAACAAAGATACATTTGCTGCATCATGTAGATTTCCAGTCGTAAATTGAGGGGGACATCGCGCGATGATTCCCCATATAAAACCGTGACGGCGGACACTCTGCCATGAAGAGACCATGGTGCGATGTCCCTCCATGAAACGCGCATAACCCAAAATTTTAAAGTAATGGTTATTACAGGGGTCATCTAATTTCAACAGGGCTTGGTGCAACTTGTCACTTCATACTGGTGTCATGATGTGTTGCGGCGCATGCTGCTATTGATTCTTCACTGCGCCTGAGTTAATAATGAACGTCTTTGTTCAAAGATTTTGTCAATTAAAGACGCATATACGTCCTATGCACTATAAGCTTTACAATTGCACGTCGTCATGCGATTTTTCTATCCTTGGGCCAAAATCTGCACACTCTTTCAAAGTCTATTTGTAACGATGTAAAAAGGCTACGATTCGGTTCAATGCGACGAACAGAAGAATGTCCCTTTCCGGGTCAAAAGCAAAACACGCCAAACATGCGAACCTTGCCGGCCCATTGCGGCTCCTGGAAGATGGCGTCAACCAGGCAAAAAGTTGCAATTTGCACATATCTACATGTAAACATGTGTTGCAAGCAAAACGAATTTTCAAGGCTCAATACGATCCCTGGAGGATGAGCCCCACCAGACCAAATGCTGCAATCTGCACACACCAGACCACACAAGAGGATGTGTGTTGCGAACGATTCGAAATTTGCAGGCGCATGCGACCCGGGATGGATGCCCCTTCCAGATCAAAAGCTGCAATTTCCGTACACAATGTGATGTGTGTTGCGAACGATTCGAAATTTGCAGGCGCAATGCGACCCCGGGATGGATGCCCCTTCCAGATCAAAAGCTACAATTTGCGTACGCAATGTGATGTCTGTTGCGATCGATTCGAAATTTGCAGGGGCCATGCGACCCCGGGATGGATGCCCCTGCCAGATCAAAAGCTGCAATTTGCGTACACAATGTGATGTGTGTTACGAACGATTCGAAATTTGCAGGCGCAATGAGACCCCGGGATGGATGCCCCTGCCAGATCAAAAGCTGCAATTTGCGTACACAATGTGATGTGTGTTGCGATCGATTCGAAATTTGCAGGGGCCATGCGACCCCGGGATGGATGCCCCTGCCAGATCAAAAGCTGCAATTTGCGTACACAATGTGATGTGTGTTACGAACGATTCGAAATTTGCAGGCGCAATGAGACCCCGGGATGGATGCCCCTGCCAGATCAAAAGCTGCAATTTGCGTACACAATGTGATGTGTGTTACGAACGATTCGAAATTTGCAGGCGCAATGCGACCTCGTGATGAAGGCCTCAAAACAATAATTGAAAGGGCGCAATGAGATTCGATGACGATGCCCCTAATTGGCTGATTAGTTGAAATTTGTTCACACCGTTGTTGCAGATGTGTCGGGAACTGCTTTCAATATGCAGATGTTATGGGACGCCACGAAGCCCTCATGACATAAAAGTTGTAAATTGCGCATACCGCACAAAACTCGATTTGTGAAGCAACGTATTGATTCATTGCATAGCATTAAAAATGCACATCGGAAATGGGTTTCGGCGGATTTCACAGCTCTTCGGATTTCATTGTTGCAGCATCTCTTCAGGCTTGACTCTATCGGGAAACACTTTCTACAGCAATAGCATCAAGGCCGGATTTATCTTTGATCCTCCGAAGGCCATGGTCTCTCAGCAGTGGGCCATGCTCGCTTTGCTAAAAAAAAACTTACTATTTGGCCAATCGTCAAATATTGCTTCCACCACAGGTACTTTTGGTATCCAGGCCCAAACGAAGCCAGTAAATAGTAAAGATACATAAAGAAGTGGATAAATGAATTCATGATTCCGACGTAAATGGCAGGACCACCTGAAAAAAGGAACAGTGATGGAACAATAAATTGGAGCAAAGTTGCAAAAAAGTAATTGTGGGTCTTAGGTCGCACCCAACTTGGGAGCATCTACTTCTTAGGTGTGCATTAAGCACAAAGTTAAAATGTCTAAAAATGCTATGAACAATAACAGGGCACTCTCGTGTTTAACACGCTGATTTGGCGATATCCACTACTTATTATGGATATATTGAAAATGTCTCCATTCCAACATGACATATCTCTGTCGGCCACCAGCGCTAAGATTCGAAACCGCGTATGGCCAAACTTTGACATTGTTTCGAGAAGGCAAAATTACGCAATTGTTTAGTCCGAATAATTGAGTTGTATAAAATTTACACCGATTCTTCCGGGTGAATTTGAACCAATTCTTCTTTTCACGTTTGATGTTTCATTGTGATCGCAACAAACTGCGGGAGCCAATCTCAATAATTGTTCAATTTTTTTTTTAAATTATAATTAGTCTAATACCGCCCCAGGGATTTTCTCTTGCAAAACGAAAACCAGAATGGAAGGTATCTTGTCCGATCCTTGCAGAGCGTCTGCTGCTGGTATATTCAAATTCAAAGACATCAATGTTCCAAATAATAATCATCTGGACAATTATTATGTTATTTAACCTGGATACCCTCTGACAACAATCCAAGATGCTGCAAGCATGAATACATGATGAATAACATGAAGAGTGGTAACCTGATTGAACTTCTTTCGCAGCACAAAAAACACCTGCGGGAAAAAGCATTTAAGATATGATTACGGGCCTGTTGCAGAAAGGTTTATAACTTTTAACCGAAGATTTATAACCCAATTTACCTGATTCAGCAAATTGATTTTGATTTCCCAAGTATTTGGTTGTCCTTACGCGCTTTTTAATTGCTCTGATGGCTGTGATTGTTGACTGTTTCCGTGATTACTGTGACAGACGCTCGCCTGAATCGATGTCGGCTGTTTTTTCTCCCCGTTCTGGACCACCTCGACCTGGTCACAACCACCCTCGCTGCAACTGAAATGATCTCGCTTCGAAGAAAATGTCAAGATAATACTCGTACACTCGTAAAGCCCGGCGGAAGCATGCGTTTGCGGATGCCAGCACAAAAAACAAAAATAAATTAGACTTGAACTGATCTGTATAACAATCTTGTGTTCACTTTTTTATTCGGGATACTCCCAAAAAGAAGAACGAGTGTACTTCACGGTATGCATGTGGCGTACACATACAATAATTGTATGTGTTTGCATTTAGGAAAATGATATGTGATCGTCACTTCTTCAAATCGATTTAAAAGATTGCAAAATTGTGTGCAAATTGGCAATTCGTGCGCAGCAGCTTGTGCAAAAGAACGAACGGGACGATCAAAAATTGGGGAAACATAAGCTCCCATAGGTGCATGTTTGGATGGATTTGTTGAATTAGGAAAGATGAGGTTCGATTTGGGTAGGTTATATTCGGCTAGTTTCAGATTATATTCGGCGAGTTTCAGACCAAATCCAACCTAACCTAACGCAATCTAAACCTAACTTGCGTGGGTCCAATAGCGGGTGTCACAAACGAATATAGTTGGCTCCATGCCAACAAACGGCAATCTTTGGTGACATGCGCCGAAGGAACCCAAACATGTCAAGTTAAGCATGGTCTAAAATTAATCTTGTGTAACCGAATAATATCTAACCAATCAAACCGAACATGCATGGGTCCCTTTAGCACGTCACCAACGAGGAGATTGCCAAAAATCTGCGTGATGCAGCCAGCGCACGGAGCCCCAAATCAGTCCCAGCCCGCAGGCTTCGCTGTCTGCGGGGGGGGGGGGGCAAAGGCCATCCGAACATCCACTGGTACCGAAATAACATCAGGCTTGAAGTTTTTCGGCTGAGTGCATTTTTTCTTGTTGGTTCCCGCGGATTTGCAGAAAGGACTCGAGATTATTAAAAAAAAAACCATCTGGCAAAACTGATGGGCACATTTTTTCCCAATCCACTTCCGCAAGCTCGTCTCTGATTGGTTGCTGGGAATTCCAGCCAATTTCTACATCTAATATTTTAAACCTAACTTAACCAAACCTAACCGGACCTAACCTAACCTAACCTGATGCAACCTAACCCTATTGCGACCCATGAAAGAGTTGCGAAGCGGTGGCAAACATGACAAATGGCCAAAAAGCGATGGCAGGCAGGGCAAAAATGCCAAAATTGATGACGTCATAAATTCAGACGACGGGATTGGCCAATGCCTCCTAGTCTGTCACAGTGGCTCAGTTGGTTTGCTGGTCTGACTCCAAATCCGAAGGTTGTGGGTTCGATTCCCGCCACAGTCGGAATTTGTGGGTTGGGTCATGCGCCATTCTGGCTGCAGTGACAGAAAGGGGGACTTAGTGGCAAGTCTTCTAGTCCTTCGGAAGGGACTTTAAGAAGGTGGTCCCGTGTGCAATTCACCATGTGCACGTAAAAGAACACTTAGTCCGTCCAAGAGTGGCGGCAAGTTACAGAAACATAATAAAGCCACAGACACATACAGGGGTACCGAACACCAGTGTGGGTATGGTGAATGATTGGTATGAATGGCGCCAGAGTAAGGCGCAAAGTATGAATGGGTTGATTGTGGGCGAAAAGAAGCCCTGGGGAACACCCCGAAAACCTTACACAAGTTTAAAGTTTAAGTTTAAAGTTTTAAAGCCTCCTATAGATATCTGTAGGAGGCACTGGATTGGCTGTTGCGATGCACCTGTCCGCGGAAGTGGATAGGGGAAAAAATATGCCACTGATGGCTCTGGGTGCTCGCGAAGTGAATGAATGAACAGAAGAAACGTTGCCTGACTTTGGTTCATACTGAGGCGTGAGAATGAATTACTTCGTTCATGTTTCTGCTTTTCCAGATTGAACTATACACCTCAAAGCAGCTCGCCTTTTGCGTAAAGTAATTTTGTAGTTTTTCTATAACCGTGAGAGCCGCGATAATTAACCTGTCTAACCCACATTATAACTAACCTAACCTACCCTCACCTAACCCATTTTTGTTCCAACCATTTTTCTGTCTTTGGGGGTCAGGACAAAAACACGTGGTCAGATGGAAAAGTGCACAAATCGGTGTGCATTTCCTAAATAGGGTTTCCTGAACTCGCTATTCTGTATCATCAGCAACAGATGCGGTCAGATCATCCAGTTTGTTGTAGGCTGGGCTGCGTTCGTCACAGATTGGACGGGCATTAAAATGGGATTTGTTCAATCGGTGTGCATTTGCAATGTTTTTATACCTCTGACGCTTCACTATGTTGTGAACAGTTAAATAGAAATAAATAAACAAAAAATTGTGATAATGAGTATTTAAATCACGTTGGAAATTCCTTTTGCAATTGCACGACACACTCGCGTTTTCTGTCAATCCGAATGATCTTGATGCAGCATTTGAGACAAGACGAATACAAAATCGGAAATAATCGAAAAATTAACGAAAATAATCGCAGATCGTGGTTATTCTATGCATATTAAAAGATATGCTTACCGTATCTAGAAGGTCAGATGCTTTCAGCAAAAAGTACAGATAGCATGCCACCAGTGTCTGTAACGAAAAATGTAATCATTGTAATATCCGTAAGAAGTTTATTGTTCTCGATACAAAACATTTCTAACATCGGATTATCCAAGTAAAATCACTCGCCGATGCAAATTTCGGAGAGAAAGTTATGTCAAAAAATCTTGCCATCAAGGAGAAGCTGCTGTAGCTTATCCTTCCGAAAAGCCATGAATTGCCAGAATTGCACGAAATGCCAGCGAATTTCGAATGTCCGCCAATCAATTCTGCTCATCGTATCGTGCCTCCCCAACGTGTTCGCCTCAAACGTTCCTGCCTCAAAACTGCCTACTTTCCCATTCGGCCGGTTTTGGGAATTTGTCCTGAAAGCTATTGAATGTTGCAGTCTCAAAACGGCCAATTTCTTTCTTTTCTAAACATATCATGCTTCATCGTGGTCGCAAATCTCATCTTCAGGGGACAGTACTTGCACACTCTCTTCGTCGCACTAGTGCAAAGGAACTGAATGATACCTGTCACTATCTCACCGTCTTTTCCTTCGAAATCTGCAGGCTTTCATTAATCGCGATTGGCGACATGTTTTTGCTGAAAAGCGAATCAAGTAATTTTGAAGAGAAATGGTTATTTTGGACAGCCAATTTCGATTTTGAATGAACAATAGGTAAATTTCCATGCACTCACGAAGAGAAGTTTTGGTGATAGGGATGAGAGGAGCTCAACTCACTGCGAAGAAACCTCGGGACATGAAAAGATCCCTGACTTTCTTCACCGACAAGCAACCAGAAACAGAGTCTATTTTGAGGGAAACCCGACATATCGTCATCGAGACGTTTCGTCGTGCGATGTATCGTCGCCGCGATGTTTCATCGCCGTAACGTCACTTGTAGATTGGTAAGAACTGCAACTGGTGCCCGGGTGTTACTACTTGTGGTTAGATGGGGAGATGTTGCTGGATTTGTCCGCTGATCATTTTGGAGCATTTCAAGTGGTAAATCCTGCACTTCACAGTGCCTCTTTTATTCGGAAATTTTTTTTTCCACGGATTTTTGTTTTGCATTTCCTGGGGTGCTGTGGTATGTGCAGTGGCTGCGGAAAATTTTTGAAAAACTAAATCATTTTTGTGGAGAAGTTATTCATTTGAGGACGGTGTTTACTGCCCCCATCTGTCACTCCGGGGTAATCCGCATTGTGGGACAGTTTGGGTATGGGGCAGGTTGGGTTAGGCTAGTTTAGGTTAGGTTGGGTTTAGTTGGCAAAGGTTGGTGAGGTGAGATCAGTCTCACGGTGAGACTAGTTAGCTTAGGGTTGACACGAAGGTGAAAATTAAAAAAAATATTATGAACAACCGAACGCAATCAAAGCTAACCAGGCCTAACCTCATTTTTTGCGGGACACATCGCACGTTGGAAAATTTTGCCAGAAATTCTGCAATTTTGCCAGAAATGTGACAAGATGCGGTAGATATGCTGCTTACTCTTCCCGACAAATCTCGAAGTTTTCGGGATCGCATAAATTTCGCTTAGGCCTATCGTGCAAGTTTGTTGGGTTCAGCGCGGTCGGAGGATATACATTTAATGGTTCTGGGATACCCAATGGAGTGTTTAGCAAGATACTTTCTTTCAGGAATAAACGCCTTTTTGAGATACGAGTAGTTCATGCAAGACTTTTTCGATGGTTTGAGCTGTTTAGGACACTTTTGGGGCAGCACTTTTGATCATCCACCGAGTCTTTCGAAAATCTCCATAGCCTATTTGACATTTATCCAAATGAGAATGCAATCATCTACTCCGACATGCGTGATGGAAAAACCCGAAGAAAAATGGCCGCATGCACACAATAGTTGAAGGTACACAATGAGAATTTGACTTACTCTTTTAGCAACAAATGATGATGACAAGTCAAGTGGCGTACACAGGAACCTCATTTTGTGAAATGAAATTTGGTACGCCTGCAAATAGAACAAAAACGTGAAGTATGCACAACGGTATAGCGGTGAATGAACTCGGGCAGGTGTTTTTGAGGTGTGTATGAACAGGTTACGGATTTTGTTGAAATGATGATCTTTTTTAAGATACAACAAGGACGTAAATATTCTAGGATTTTGGCTGATAGAAAATAGTCCAGAAAATAACAGTAGAAACGAATAACTAAAATGGAGAAAATGTGGGAGCCAGATGGCACGACAACGTCATATTGCCCATGGGCAGCACAATCGCCGTGGAGAAATTAAAGGGAGATAAGTGAAAAACAAAGATATGAAAAATATTGTTGAACAATAATGGGTTTCAAATGGAAAATCGCAAGGGTAGAAATTAAAGTTTCTTACACTTAGCTCACTTTGATTTGTCCACGGCGGAATAAGACCGTTCAAAATGCAGAATATTTGACATTCTAGCATCTTGACATCGGATTGTCAAGGACTTTTTCCGAGCAAATTGATCGAAAAGGGCGCTATTGTATTGACAATAGTGTTATAGCTTCTAGTACAGTCCAAGAGGACATTGTTAACGCCTTATGCGCCGCACGAAAGAGATTGTTATCCGAAAGTTTCTCCAGCTTCAGAAAAGACAGGCAAGGCGTCTTTGGCAGCTGGCACGCCGCGTCATCTCCTTAAAATTCACAAAACAGGCGAAGGACCTCTCATCGCTTATCCGCTATAGCAGAGCAGCATGTCACAGCTCATTAATTGCCTATGAAGTTTTCCGTGAATTCTGGACTGTGTGGTGTCTTATGGAGTGAATATTTTGTCTGGACTGGTGTAAAACATTCCTGAGCAGGTCGGATTCACTAAAAGTTCGGTGGTGCAGTGGCATAACATGGGCTGTTACTCAAGGCGGAAAATTCTTTGCTTGTTTTTAGCCCAAATCCTTATGTTGGTCCAAATCGCGTAAAAGACCATTTCCAAAAATAAAAATGACCATATTCAATTTTGTGAGAAATCGATACATTTTCTCCAAATATGCCATCGCGTCAAGTTCATCAGAAAAAAGTCGCAAAAATGAGGCATCCAAGGTATAACAATAATTAAAAAATCAACGATTCTTCCATTCGCATAAATTGTCAAATATTTTCACTTATAGGAAACATTTGTTGAGTGAAACTTTCAACAGCACCACATCATTATCTCCTCCTGCAATTGCTGCATAAGGAAAACCGAATGTTTAAACTTATCTGTTTGAAGGCATATTCTCTATTGGGTTCAGCTGCTTATATGGAAGTCACTCATGGAACCCAGACAAAAGAAACGCTTTACAAGTATAGCTAGAGATATCCAGATGTTCGAAAAAGTAGGAGGAACAAATGTCATTTGATCGTTTCCAAATCTAACTTCGCAAAAAATCCGGATGTTAGCGTGGACTTCAGGGTGGGCCAAAATATAAAATGAACTAACCGAGGTAAAGTCTCTTTTTGATAGTTTCGCGCGACAAGCCTAAACATGCCTTGGCCTGTTAACTCAACCGCACGAAAAATGTCGGCCTCTGACCACCGGCATGGGGAACGAACTCTGCGAATTCTAGAATTCTTTTATCCAGAATTTGGCACTGGTTGCTTCCAAACCGAACGCTTTTTTCGAAAAATTGCACGAGTCCAGAATCACAGCAATCCCGAATGTGCCAACCGGAAAAAGGGCGTCAGAGTTCTTGATTTTCACAGGCCCGAACCGATTTTGAACCAACATTTAAAAGGATCAAAAGCGCAAGCAAAATAATTGACAGTTTAGCACGGATTTTTTGCCTCTGCAGGCAAATTCTTATAGGGCCTAAATAGCTCAGATTTTTTGCCGCTGCAGGCAAATTTATAAATCGGTTAAGTATCACATTTAGACATCGGTTACAATCTTTAATATTTAGACGGATGACTTGAGTCATAGCCAGTTTCTTCGCGACCGAATCTTCCCGTTGAAATCAAAGACCATGTCACAGAGCGCTGACCGTGTTGCACAGCGTTCAGCATGGATTTCTTCTTGCTTGACCAAGAAACCTGTGTACCGTAAAAGAACTCACAGGTGAACTCCGAAACTCCGTGATTTTTTCGTAACACCAACACATGAATCATTGCTGTACGTAAAGGATTTATTACGGTTTACAGACTTCAGGGATGCTGTTTTTACTTCACAGGTGCTGCTTTTGCTATACAAAAGGGTGTCCCGTTAATGAATCACCGAAATTTCAGAACTGATTCCTTATGATCACACGAATCAAACTTAATCAGGGAGAAAAAGTGATCCGGCTCCCTATTTCTGAGATATGCTCCCCTAAACCCCCAAAATGGGTACTTTTGGGGCAACACGGGCAATAATTTAAAATTATCGTAGAGCAACCAAACTTTGCACACAGGTTCATCACACGGAGTGCAATCGGAAATGTTCTTTAGCAAAATTCCCTTTGACCCCCCATTTATGAGTTATAGCCCCCCAAAAACGCCAAAATGGGCGCCTATTGTTAATATAGGGTGTTTTCCGAATTCAACCACCGATTCCCAAATCAACCTCGAGTAACCAAATTTTCACACCTGATGGTTCATTTACGGGACACCCTGTCTGCTTGTACAGGACCGTACCTAAAGAGCATGACTGTGATTTTTGCTTCATGAACTCACAAAAATAAATGCGTAAATGCTGGCTCCTATCTGAAATAGGTTGAAAAATAATATCACTTTTTTCAAATCGTATGGTTTCCTCCGATACATGAAAAGTGGACCAAGAAATAAAACGAAGGAGATGTAGGCGGCCATTAAACCCATCGTGTAGATTGGGCTATCGACAAACCAGAAGTCCTTCGTCCTCGGATCTATAAAAGCGGAGAATAAAACAGATATTTGGATGAGAAGTGCGAATGGAACTGGAGTTAGATATTTTTGCGAAAGCGGTTCTTTAATCCGGGAGCTCAAATTGGATGATGTTCCTATCGAAAAACGATGATTGTTGAACTTTTGCAAAATATTTGCTGCCGAAAGTAAAATTTCCACTCATGTTATTGAAAAAGCCCCCAAAAAGATAGGTACGGATTATGGACATTAAAGGCCCAAAATGGCACCATGGTAGCATGAGCACGTTTTTCTGATGGAACAGCGGGAACTTTTCGGTTCATTTGTGGAACCGTTTGATCCGACAGAATTAAAATTGGGCACTGTTGGAAATTTGCTCGCATCATTCTGTTTCGAATTCGCTCGTCTATTCAAATGCCCATTTTCTCTCACCATTTTGGAGACCTTTGGGACCCATAAATTCTGAATGGTGCATTTTTAAAGACAGTGCATGGCCTTTGTCATTTTGTGTGTATTTTCTTGAGGAATTAATAATTCGGTGAAATTCAAGAACATCAGAATTTTAATTTCTGCCAATGTTCACCCATGCCAATTTTTTAAAAATATTCTTCAGTTATATTTTGTTTGTCTAGGTCCTTTCAGACTCTCACCTTTCAGACTGGTCCTTTCAGACTCTCACCTTTATTTTAAACGGCAGGGTTCATGGAATGCGGGTACTACTCGCCAGAATGCCGTCTACTTCTCCCAAAAAGCAAAACATTGCCCCCTTAATATGATTAACAACTTTACCCACAATATTTTTTGACTTGCCGCAAGAATTATGAAATATTTGCACACATCCGATGTGCCAAAAATGTCTGCATCTTTGTAACCGTCGCATTACCGATTAGATCTGTAAAGTTTTAAAATTTAAAAATAAAACATACCGCCTTTGTGAATCAAAATGAACCATCCATTCATCATCCTTCTCGCCACACGAGAAATCATTGAAGACGACGGTGTATAATCGGAGATCAACTCCATGATTTCCTCCTTCTTCTGATTTTTCCGTGTGGCCGATTACCTACTTCCGTACCAAAATGTTAACAAATTTTGCTAAATAAAGTTTGGACTTTCATTTGATGTGAAACCTGACTGATGAACGCGTGGCTGGCAGAGACAAAGGAAAAATGTCAACACGGTGTCAACACTCATGCAAGAAAGGGTCAAAACACAATAACAGATAGCTGTACTTGTTCCATGCATAACAAAACTGTGCGGATGATGAAATCCCTCACGATTCTCGTGCTAACACAAAGGCGCCGCAAGAAACAAATTTTGGAAACATTTTTGGCGTCACATCTTCTTTTGGAGTCTTTGTTGGGGGAACAATCATATTCCTCAAGTATTAATGGGTCGAATTTGTCCACAACAGCGATAAAATGGAATCCAAGGCCAACTCGAACCTCACTGCCAAATTTATGAGCATCCGTTGCTCAACTATAGGGGAGCGCAATGATGGGGTCAAATTAAAAATGAATGGGTGAAAAAGCGTCGCACTTTAAAAGCCTTTCACAATCTTGTACTTCAAACTGAAATATGATGCAGCCGCACATCGAATCCTTCACGAAACCTTCAATTAGGTTCTTCCACACCATTGAACTTCGCAAAATGACCAAAGTTGTCAGACAATAGGTAGAGAACTTGCGCACCAAGAAGAAAATACAACACTGCATTGCCCTCTTGTTCCGTTATTGGCTCGAACAAAAAATAATTACATATGATTGCCAGGTGAATGAATTCAACGCTGCAACCGCTCCGCTGTTTTCAGAGTGCGATGAAAATTCCGGTTTTTTCAACCCAGTTCCGATTACAAAAGAGCCAGCAAATGCCACCGAGTGTCCACATAAAAACGTCCTTTCGAACCGGCTCAATGGCGTATTCACGATGGGAATAGGAAAGCACCTTTTTTTCTGGACGCCCATTTCGGTTGTTCACACTTGAAACAAAGGCGAAAGTTGTTTTCAAGAATGTGCTGCTGTGTCTTTGATCTCGGAGCTGAATTTGAGTGGCAAAGATGCCCAGCATCAATCCCAAGGCCACCTGCGAGCGACAATCTCCATTAAAGTTCGCGCAAGCAGCCGAGCCAGCCGCCAATTTTATTGCCGACAGGCGAAATTCATCCGCAATGTCTGAGCTTGGGTGAGAGGCGGCATGAATTGGTTAAGAAAGCACCCAAAACATGCCGTGGATTTCGCAATAATTGTAGCACAACTTTTGCAAAGCAGACGTTTTTTATTTTTAAGTTATTGGTTTGGTCATGCAACTTGCAGCAAAATCTTTATCTGTTGTTGGTCTTACATGTCAATCGTAACGAAATTTTGATGCGGTGCTCTGGGACATGCGATTAGCTGACCGGTGATATCAAACGAGACTCATTCTTTTACATTGAACATTCAGAGGATTTATTGCCCAGATTCGCAACACAGTGATGCTCTCATGGAGCATCCGAAGTGAAATCCGGGATCAAGGTAAATGATAAAGTGGAACGTAGAAGGTATAGACAACTCATTGTTACTTGGGTGAAGTATAGGAAAATCTTTTACGCAAACTTGCGAGGTCTGGGACCCCTTCCTCGCATGTCACATTTCGGCCCTTGAACGTGTTCAGCGTCTTGCTGCGCGCATGATCACTGGAGATTTTCGGCGTGACACTTCTGTGACTAACTTGCTAGTAACACTAGGCCTCGATCCGCTTATGGAGCGTCGAAAGTCCAGGCGCTTGGAACTGTTTTCTGCCATATTGTCTGGTCAATCACTTGAGCTCCCACACTCTTTTTCACAGATTCCGACACTTCGAAGGACTCACCACAATATCCAGGTGCGAATTCCTCTCACGCGCTTCAATCCCTATATCCACAGTTTTTTTCCGCGCACAGCAAGGGAATGGAATGCCCTTCATTGCAATTTCGTGGGCCAACAATAACTTCTCAGTGCTTGCACGTTTATCTGCTCATATTGGTTTCCTTCCTTTTTACCAATGGTCCCCTTTCCATCAAGTGAACACCGTGACCACAACGTTTTTTTTATTGTTGACTCACTGAATTGATCCAATGTTTCATATCTTTCACCCATGATTCAAATGTTTTTTCTTTTTTTTTCTTATCGTTGTTGATTTTACTGCTTTTAAACCTTTGGACGTGTCTTGTAATGACTAGAGAATTAAAATAAATAAATAAATAAATAAATAAATAAACTTGGGAATATTTAAGTGACAGAAGTTGCCTCTTTTGCTGCATTTCAGCGAAAATTGTTGAAGTTGATGCCTTAAATTTCTCAGGGTTTTTTTAGATAAATCAAAAAAGAGGGAAAGAGCATCGCTTTTATGTTTTTGCTTCCATCTGCTTGCCATTTCACTTTGCCGGGAATTTTTGTATCAAAACCTCCAAGTAGGAATCATGAACTTTTGATACATATTCGTAAACCATATGAATTTGGAATTTTGCTATGTCCGCACATGGCTTTGGCTGAAACTACAGTTTTGCAACCAAAACCATTGCACTTTCTGCAGATGGGGTCCCAATCCCAGCCCCCGTCGGCACCATGATTTCCAGCTTGCCAGGGATAGCGATTTATAAAACAGATTGGCAAGTTCTGCAGTCTGGGGGTAAGAGCGTGCCGACTTTTTGTTTTTTTATTTTTTATTTTTTGCATTTTTTGTTTTGTTTTTGTTTTGTATTTTTTGTTCTGATTTTTGTTTTGATTTTTTTGTTTTGTTTTGTTTTTGTTTTGTTTTTTTTTTTCAATTTCATATTTTGAATTACCCGAAATTTGTCAATAATAAGGGAAAAATGAATCTTTCTTGGTTTCCTGGAAATTGGACCAATCGTTAACAAAAGTAAAGATAGGACCAAGCACCTTCCCAGGTCAATTCTGAACACAGAAGTTGTTGTTTGGGCACACCTGCCAAAGAGAAATTTTAAAATAAACACACATCATGCAAGCACCATCTGCACACCCCAATTGATTAAACCTATTGAATTGTCTTTACTCACAGGACTGATATCCACGATTTTATGAAAACAATCACATTGCATTCGATAGCGCGTTTCTTCATTGCAAATTCCAACTTCCAACTGCTGCGAACATAACACAAAAATTGGCGAAATACCGATTGACAAAAATTGGCCAATTGAGGGCATCGTGGGGATAATTAGGCATTCAACAAATGGTATATAAAAGGGGGATGAGGCAAGGGCAATAATCCCCCCAGAAAATAGCCCTTTCCAATATTGGGGGATGCATCCCTCCAACCCCCCATGATCGGCGCCCCTGCCTGTGAATGTGTACAGCTTTGTCAGATTGTTTCCATCACATCTGAATCGAGTGGACCCGTCGACCTTCATTCAACCCCACCTTCCCTTTTGACTTTGACGACGAGAAAACGGAACGCGTGCGCAGAGCACAATGTCTCAGTCTCCCCGCCGAAAGGAAAAGGAGTCCGGAATGAAGGAAAAAGAAAAAAAAAAACACGAAAGGAACGAAGCCGCGCAGAAGGGCATTTCGAAGACAAATCGCCGACAAATGCCGCCGAATGCAATTTTCAGTCGACAAAATCATTCGCCGCCGCCACGACAATTGCCAATTCGTCGCGTGATTGCGGGACGTTTGGCACATCTGAGAATGTTGTTAGAACATCTGCAATGCAGAGGTGTGTGCATCAATGAACCACATGACCAAACAGCTTATCTGAGCACCTGCGGGGACAATATCCGAATTTCATCGAAAATAAACTGGAAATGTTCTGAAAAAATTGGGCAGACGAGGACAAATCGGATCACCGAATATGGCAAAATCCGCCCAAACAGCAGCCAAAGGAATGTTCAATCTGCACAAGAAATCGAGCCACAAAACCATCGCAAAACCTCACGAGAAGAAGCGAAACCAAACCGTCAGAACCTAACCTTACCTGACGACCCA
>JASGXE010006088.1:0-22459 GCA_030068105.1 Sinentomon sp. SZTP_YWyxl | reverse complement strand
CAGCAGGCTATTGTTGGACCGATGCCAGACGATGACAATTCGGTTTTATAATGCTCACTTTTGCATGAACTTCACATTCCTGGTGTTTATCATTTTCTTCATTCAGTTTTGGGACAAATTCTGTATATTTTCAAGGGAGTGAGGGTGAAATTTGGCAGTGCATAACGATGACAGGTGTTCCGACATGTTGCGTCGGCAGCTCAAATGGTGAAGTGCGTCAGTGGTGATGGCTGATGAAGGCCATGTGCCACAGTGGAAATTTCACGGCATGTTTTCCAAGTTTTCTGTTCCAACAAAGAAAGTTTGTTCATTCATGCAAAAAAAATCTTTCTTACTTTTGTTTCTTTTTCAACAGCTCTCTGCAAGAAGCATTTTTTGACAACTTTCGTTGAAGAGGGTTGAATGCTTCAACAAGATTCCTGCTTTGTCAGCAGCAGGTACACAAAATTGATGTGGAAAAAGAATAAAAATGGAATGTTAATGAATCTGCCACATATCTTAATATTATTGCACAAAAAATACACAAGAAACATCCCAACAAGCACAAAAAACTGCAAGAGTGATTCCTCAAACCAACCTGTATAAAATAATACGATTGTCCTCAAATAAGCATACTCTGCCGGATCGAGGTGTAGCCTGTGAAGAGAATTCACATATTCACGCAGCCTCGAAACATGATCTGTGACAAGTTTCACCTTTTGTATTGAAATCTTATCCTGAGAGAGTGACGAATTCAAATGGTTCACAATTGCTGTCAGAATGTTCTTCAGGGACATTGCATCTGCACTCTGGCAGAGGCCCAAGGCAAATAATTCGGACCAACAGCAGCGAACTAAGGTCACCTGAGTGTCGTAGCTGGTGAATACAAGAGAAGAGAGAGAAAGACCAAGGGAAATCATAAACAACTTTTTCTTACAAAGTTGAATGTTCCTAAGATTTATGAATTCCCACCGTGGCAACTCGAAATTTCCTCGAAATCCCACATATTATTTGTGAGGTTAGGCGGGATTCCATGATGAAATTACAAAGCAAAATGTTTGCCAATTTTCTGCGCAAATACACTGTAAGGTTGTGGAAATTATTTTGTAGGATGTGTTGAAAGGTCTAACTAAAGTATTTTTGCTTATCGTTATCATCGTCAAACTTTTGCATCTATTTCCTGTGTCCTGCACTTGACAAACCATGCAGGTTGCATCTATTTCCTGTGTCCTGCACTAAACAAACCATGCAGGTTGCATCTATTTCCTGTGTCCTGCACTAAACAAACCATGCAGGTTGCATCTATTTCCTGTGTCCTGCACTAAACAAACCATGCAGGTTGCATCTATTTCCTGTGTCCTGCACTAAACAAACCATGCAGGTTGCATCTATTTCCTGTGTCCTGCACTAAACAAACCATGCAGGTTGCATCTATTTCCTGTGTCCTGCACTAAACAAACCATGCAGGTTGCATCTATTTCCTGTGTCCTGCACTAAACAAACCATGCAGGTTGCATCTATTTCCTGTGTCCTGCACTAAACAAACCATGCAGGTTGCATCTATTTCCTGTGTCCTGCACTAAACAAACCATGCAGGTTGCATCTATTTCCTGTGTCCTGCACTAAACAAACCATGCAGGTTGCATCTATTTCCTGTGTCCTGCACTAAACAAACCATGCAGGTTGCATCTATTTCCTGTGTCCTGCACTAAACAAACCATGCAGGTTGCATCTATTTCCTGTGTCCTGCACTAAACAAACCATGCAGGTTGCATCTATTTCCTGTGTCCTGCACTAAACAAACCATGCAGGTTGCATCTATTTCCTGTGTCCTGCACTAAACAAACCATGCAGGTTGCATCTATTTCCTGTGTCCTGCACTAAACAACCATGCAGGTTGCATCTATTTCCTGTGTCCTGCACTAAACAAACCATGCAGGTTGCATCTATTTCCTGTGTCCTGCACTAAACAAACCATGCAGGTTGCATCTATTTCCTGTGTCCTGCACTAAACAAACCATGCAGGTGATTAAATCCAACAACCAAGCAACATGTTACCACTTACAAGTTGGGGCTTCCCAGCCTACCGAGTGGTTGGCGGGGCTGTCAGGAGAGGTAGGTATATTCTATTTTATTCTACTCCCAAAGCAGGAAAGCATAAAATAGCAATGTTTGCCATAGCAATTTGTTTTGCTGAAAATGTTGCACCAGTTTACGCAGATGTGGGAAGAGACAGACAGACAGACTCTTTCCTGAGCAAGGGTGATGAAATGAGTGAGAAAAGTTTGGTGTGGACCAGTGGCTCTTCAGCACAGGGGCAGCATCACCAGTGAGTGCTTGTAAAAAATCCTAATTCTTTCAAGCCACTTTCATTTGCGGGATGAAATGCAAAAACTCCATTGAAACATTTATCCCGAAGATACAGGTCAGGGAGGGGGACTTTCCACCAGGGTGAAAATTCACGATTTATAAAGTAGGCCATGATGAAAACTTTCAAATAAAAAATTGAAAAAAGGAAAAATTGAAAGATAAAGAATACTTTTCAGTTTCTGCCACGTTTTCTTGCAAAATCAAAAATCCTTCTGGCCCTGGCCTATCTCACTGTCAACAAAAGACAATACATTACAATTATCACAAACAACTTGAAAAAGAAGGGAAAAATAGAAGAAGAAAAAAAAACACTAACTTTAGTAATTGAAAGGTAGGTATGCTTCTCGCCCAGTGTATGGTTAAAAAGAGCAACCTCGAAGCTGTTTCACAGATATAGTGGACATTTAGAAATGGTGGCATCGGAGAAGGTGTTTGTAAATTAAACGAAAAATGACTCTCCGACAACAAATTGTCTTCTATGTCAAATAGGTCTTCAGTGTCATCATCTGACTGCAGACCATTATCATTGTCATTGTTGCCATTGTTGTTATTGGTCGCGGTGGTGGTGTTATTCTGAAATAAATTTGTAATTTATAATTTATTCACTTTCATCTTGTTGGGCCACCAGTGTTTCAGACAATGCACAAAAAACATGGTCAGTTTTCCCATATTTTTGGAAGATACAATTTGTTTTAATTATTTACCTTTTCTTCTTAGGAACCAAATTTTTTTTTGAGTGCTCTGGTTTGGATTAAAGTCAACAAGAAAGATGCTACCTTTGACCGAAACTCCAAAATAGACAGAAAAATATTTCAAACAATGGTTTGATGATTGTCATTTCTGAGAGTAGTTTATGTGTTCCTTAGGCAAAATGCAGAGATGGAAGGAAGGAAAAGAATGCACAAAACTCTTATTTTCCCCCTTAAACGTAAAATGCTGTAAGAAGCTGACTGACCATATTCGTATGACTCTTATCACAGGTGGCAGCTTTGGAAATTGAATGCTTCTGAACTGATGGCGAGAATTGAGCATCATTTATGTTATTATTAGCTGAAGCAGTATCATCCAGATAGGTATTACTATCACATGACCTCATATCATCATCGTCATCATCATCACCATTCATAGGGGACACTTCGCCAGCCTCCATTGACATATCTAAAGGTCACAGCAAAAAACAGATGGCAAAAGTCAGACTCAAGAGAGGTTAGCCTGAGAGACCGGTTGGAACAGGGGGGTCTCATTTCAACCATTTTGGTGTATTGCGTGCCGCCGTCTGGCTTGTACTTTTTGTGACGTCACTATCGAGCCAGCAAAGAAGAGCCACGCGCAAGCAAGGCTCTCGGCGCTCTCGCGATTCGAACGAGAACACGACTTTGCTTCTCTGCGCTGGTGTTGTTTGTTGTTTCTCCTGTGTCTTGCTGAAGCTGCTGTTGTGGCATCATGGAGGCTCTTGTGTCTATGCTCGTTTGCGAGTCAGTGTTTCATGTGCAAGATGTATAAGAATGCGAAATCGTTTTGCTTTCCAACGAAGCTTGTTTGTTTCCATCATGTTGAACTGTGACACCTGCTCGCATCAACGCCAACAGAAACTAAACTATTTATGGGAAAGAGTTGTTTTCCCACCGTTTTCCGAAAGTCAAAAGCTTGTGGAAAGTCTTGCTGAACAGGAACCAGACATTTGGCTGCGTTCACATTTGCACATGGTCACCGTTGACATGTGGCCGCCAAACGTTTGCCGGCGCCAGGAATCTGGCCATCGTTGGAATGTGGGAGTCGGGAATTTGGCCGTGAGGTTACCATTTGCCCGGACGCAGTTTTACAAGGCCGGGGCCCAAGCGAGCATGGTTTTTTCCGAGAGGGGACAGGGTTAGGGTGAGGTCAGGTTCAGATAGCTTCAGGGAAAAAATATTTATTTTTTCTTGCGTGTACAGGGCCCCAATCGAGCATTTTTGCACAAAATGATGTCTGCCATCTAAAGTCGCGGCAGGGTTTGTAAACTGGCGGGCCGGACGTAGACATCTGGTCGTCGGAGGTTTGGCCCCTGCCAACTGGCCGCCGGACATTTTGCACCGGCGGGCAGCCAGATGCAGAGAACATTTGGGGCGTTTGGTTGCGAATGCTGGATGCGTGTGACTGCGGCGGACAATTCGCTGCCATGAACATGACTGACGGGAGACATTTGGCCGCCGTCCGGCCAACTATACTTGCCAGCTGCCGTTTGACTGTGACTGAAACCCTTGACACAGCCGATATATTGGTCAACAGCGACAGACAATAGTTCCGGAAGATTGACCTCAAGACATCTTAAACTCTTTCGAGGACTGTTATTACTCTGTGCCCCGTTCTATACGATTGGTCAAATTTCCAAGGATCAAAACATTTCACAAAAATCCCAGGAAAGAAAGACCTTTGGCTTGTGCGTTCTTCAGATGGCAGGCATGTTCACGCAAAAGCAACCCTTTCTGTTTCCTCTTGGTCTTGGAAACGAACATGACAAGAAGTGCAGGTGATTTTTCCTTGCTTCTTGCTTTTTCAGCCGTCCATGGAAGTCTTCACGGCCAAATCATCCAGAGGCCGGATTCCCGCGGCCAAACATCTGGCGGCTGGACACACGTATCCACCGCGACCAAATATCCACCGTTGTCATATGTTCCGACAGTGGCCAAACGCCTGAGCCGACCAGATGTCCGAGGCGAAATGTTTGTCACGGCCAGTTGTCTGTCAGCCAAGTGACCAGAGGCCATGTGTCCAGGGCGCCTGTTGTCCGCTGTGGCCAAACCTTCGGCGACCACGTGTTCGCCGCGACCGAAACATTGCAAACCAAACATTTCATGAACATGCTTCACCATTGTGAAAAGACATTTGTCGAGGCCAAAGTGGTCTTTTGCGTGAGGTCTTTTGGAGTGTCGAAAACAGTAAAGAAATCCGTCAGTCCAGCATCCAAAAGATTCGCTCTGAACAGGAGGGAGGCCATGCGCATTCTAAATCAAGATCAAAATGCCAAAAGGAACAATCCCCAAGGAACTGCAAAATTATGCAGCGCAGTGGGCATCAGCGTTTATAAATGCCCGCCCGCGCACCGGCGACTTTTCTGACTCGATAGTGACGTCACAGCGCCCCTTGAAAGTATGCAAATTTTCTCCGACTTTTTATTTTCGTTGCTGGGCTACCTCTAATGCTCTACATACCTTGGGTTGGAACACACGAGAACGTTCAGAAGGGTATGGACACAAGGAATACTTTTCAGCAGCCAGTGGTATTTTGTTTTTGAGCGAGCTTCAGGCAAGGTAGTGGGGTGAGAAACAGTCAACTTTGATGTCATGCCAGCAAAACAAGTCGAGAAAAGTTCTGCATCACTTTGGCTGATTTGTGCACATTTATGGTCAGTTTTGAAAACTCTGTACCTGCTCTATTCAACGCTTATCGGGACACTATAGACCATTTTACATCCACATGTTGTGGAAAGGTTTTTGCCTTTTCAGATGCTTTGAGACGTCATCATGTATTTGCAGCCATAGCCCTCCATTTCGAGCGTTGGGGGCCTAAGAAGTAGTGTCAAATTTGGTCCGGTGAAAAAACCATTGCGTAAATAAACTCTGCCGTGTTTATTTTTGCTGATACATGATGAACAAAAACATAAATTTTTAAGGAGGGGAAACCTCCGGATTGTTAAAAAATGATTAAAATGGTATGTTGGGGTTTTTGGTGATCTTGTGCACAAAAATTTCCTGATTCCAGTGGTGCAATCCGTTTTCTGAAATTCAACATGGTTCAGAAGTTACTTACGGACAAAAATTCGAAGGCACCTATATAAATTTTTACGCTTATTGCGTAATCTATCGGTTCATGACGTTTTTCAGAAAAATGACCATTGCACAGAAAGGAAGGAGTTTGAAAAAATTTGAAAATCACCTCTTCGCAAATCTTCAATTTACTCGGAACTCCGATTTTTCATGTGAACTTTTGAATGCAAAATCTCAGCTTGGGAACAACACAGAAGGTTAAAAAATTGCATACTTTGTAAAAAAAAGTGTTCCGATTTTGGGGGCTGCAATTTCGGGATTGAAATTTTGGGCACAGCCACAAGCGTAGGGGGTTGTTGTGGGGGCAGCCACACCCAAGCGGCGGTCCAAACAAATCGAAAAGTTCTCAGCATCATAAATTGAAAGAAGTTCTTAACACGAACAAACTTTGACAAAATGTGAATTCTTCAAGCAATGTTCTTCAAAACTCACACATGCATTTTGAGAAGATCAAGACAAAATAATGCTTTTGGTCTTGCTTGGTAAACTAACAATAGGAGGTCATTCCAATTGTGGCAGCACTTACTGTTTCCTGGTCCTAACAAGCCTGCCTGAGACAGCAAGTTGAAACTGGGACTTCCATATGTGATGTTGGCTGCACTGGCACCAAAGCTGTTCAAAATGTCTTTTCTGATAAATATCTTCGATGAGGCATTATTCAACAATGGGCTCTGTCCAAACGACATCATGGGATGCTCAGAGGAACTTTTATCCATTGGTTTCCGCTCTGACTGAACAGCTAAAATAGACCAGATTGCAAAACAAAGTTAAACGAAGGTACCTAATCAGGGTTCCCACTCAAAATCATTTTTCAAAAATAAGGACAAAGGACACAAGAATAAAAAGAAAAAATAAGACCCACCCCAGAGGCACAATTTCAGGTTCGCAGGGGTGGCAAGACAAGGTAAAGGTGAGAATTGCGGATGCAAAAGCCCACCCCAGGTGCACGGGGTCTGGTGCGGAGCCCCAGCGGGGTTCCAAGGGGCAGAGACCCTGGTGGGGGTCTTCTGCGGGACTCCATCCCCCAGAAGCTGAAGAAATTTTGTAATTTTAAGTGCTAATTGTGGACTCAAAATTGTGTTTTTGGTCACCTCCATGACAGCAGGGAGAGAACGGAAGCACCTATCAACTTTGCAATTGAGCCTTCCAAAACTGCAATAATTGTGTCACGATGGTTATGGAAGCGGAAGGAATGAAGGCCAGTAAAATTCAGATTAAAAGAGTGTCTTATTCTTGCAAAACAGTGGAAACAATGCAATTTGAAAAAAAAAACATTGAAAACAATATGCAAAAAAGGACAAAGTTACCCAAACTAACTGAAAATAAGGACAAATAAGTAAAAATATGAAAATAAGTACTTATAAGGACTTTTTAGGATGGATGGGAACCCTGCTAATGAGCCACCTGCATGTGGTGAAGTTTCATAAGGTGTGAGGATAAGGTAAGGATTTGCCAGTGCCGCACGAGCCTATCATATTTGTGTGCTGTGTAAGTGGCTGCAGGGCACCAAAGCGGGGCCCGGGGTGGCAGCCCCGGCAGGGTCAAGGAGCAGAGCTCCTGACAGGGCGTATGGTGACACCCGAGCCTCCGAAAAGCTGGAGCTTTTTGTTGAGAAAGGGTTGAATGGTGAAAGAGAAATTATTGGATGAATCTCAAAAGATGGCTTTGGATTGTGGCTACATGGAGCCATGGAGCCCAGGTAAGCAAAACAATTTCTGCTCACAATGCCTGCCGTTCTACGCTGGTCATTTGTTCACACCTGATCTCATTCGGCTGCAGCTTTAAAATCAGAAAAATTGACCAACAGGGTTGCCACTCAAAATCCAAAGTCAAATTCCCTGGATTTTCCAGGTCTCCCCGATCTGGGCGCAGCCCAGGGCAGAGACCCCCAGTAATCGGGGTCTGGGGCAACGCCCCAGCGGGGTCCCAAGAGGCAGAACCCCTGGAAGGGGGTCAGACAGGCGGAGCCCCCCAGAAGCTGTGGAAATTTTGAAATTTGAGCGTTCACTTTGGGGGCAAATTTGGTGTTCAAGAGGCCAAAAACCTCAACAAAAGTTGCTCCAATTCCTTGGATTTTCCAGGTTTTCACTTTTTTCTCTCTTTTCCCAGGATTTCCAGGTGGGTGGCAACCCTGCAAGAAGCAGTATACACATTGGGATTTGTAATAAGTAATTTTAAAAATTGCTTACAAGGCTCTGTTCTCGGCTTGAGGCAATGCTGTCGCTTGCCCATCGACCGGGTTGTTGTTGCGTGTGTGGCAGCATGAGCAAAGGTGACGAGTTGATAAAGGCAGCAAGGATGAAAACATTTTTGCAAAAAAAGAAAAGTTTTGCAGGTGCAAGTTGGCAAAATCACTTCATTGTGAAAAGGCAAGCGGCAAATCACCTTGTACAAAAAATCATGCGTTTTTTCATGACATTTATAGGGTGTGTCTGTAAGGTGGGTCCAAAAATAAAAAACAATCCTAAACGAATTAAATTTGCAGAATGGTTCCTATGGCTAAACCAAACAAAAGAAATAGGTTTTGCCAAAATCCCGCTCCTTCTGACTTTTTCCCAAAAAATGTACAGCCCAAAAAAGCCATGGCATGACAACCGGAACTTTTTGTGGGCAAAAAATGCTGGAGTGATTTTTGAAAAAAAATAAAGTCTCATTTTTGTTAGAATTGGCATGAACTATTCCCCAAATTTTTGACACACCTCTCGAATTCAACCTGTATTTTGACAGGAAGATTTTAAATGTTTTGAAACTTTCAAGCGTAAGAAGCGCTTAAATGGACCACCCGCACTGCAATCAATTTTATTGCAAGGATGGCACTGTGATACACTGCTATCCACGAAAGCCTACACTGATGGAGGTGCCTTATTTTCACCTTAAAATATGTTCAGCTTGTTTGCCCCACAGTCCCAGCAAGCAACTGAATTCGTGCATGCTTGGCAGGTGCTTCGAAAGGGTTGGGACACGAGTTCGAAAAAACCGCTAGATAGAATGGTGCTAATCTCACAAAATCTTAACTGAAACCTGAGCAAATGTGACCTCTGCACTCTCCCAACCTGATCTCGCCTATTTTAACAGTGGGTTGGGATAATTTGGTCCGATAAACTAGGATCGAATGGTACTGATCTCCACTGAAGCGAAGTTGAAGTGACCCAACCAAAACAACACTATGCCAACCATAACCTATTGGCTATTCTGAAAAACTTTTGGAACCAGGCATGTTCCCCCTTCCAAACTGTTCTCCGTGGTTTAAATGCCAAGGTTGTCATGCTTTCCACGTTTCACAGACCGCATGGGGAGTCAATAAAATGATTGGATCACCAGAGTAAAAATGTAGGATCCTGGATGTAGTAATGACAAGCTAAAAAAACTATATGACGTAGTTTTATTAGCTTGTCATTCCTGAGGGCGAAGCTGGCCATTTTTTTGGCCCAATGCAGCCTTTATAGCAAAATATAAGAAAGCAATTTCTGAAAACTGCACTAACTGATAAAAAATGGTAAAATGAAGAAATTCGGGCAAAAATTGATTGCATTAACAGAATGGGAAAAAGTAAAAAAAAAAATCCAGAAAAATGCTGACAGTCTTTACAGAAGGCACATATTTGAAACAGGAAATGCAAAAAAAGAAGAAATTAACAAGCTCAATAAAGTCCAAAAATTTGGCAGGCCAAAACAGGACACCCACTAAGCAAACAGGGGCTAAGCAAGGAAACATTGCACATGATTATGTGGCAAAATTCCCATCTTTCATGTCTGCTACAAGCAACGCTAACCCATTCCATTGAACAGCAATGACTCTTCCATTGGACAGCAAAAAAGACAAAAATTTAAAAGCTGGAAATAAATAAATTAACCAATAAAGCAGTGTCAAAAATTGCATCCTCATTCTTTTTCCACAATCTCAAGTGGATCTTCCACTATCCCAGGAAAGTAATCACAAGTAATCGCAGCTGAAAAAGAACCAGCAGAGCCACAACTCAGCACCAGGTGAAGATTCCGCTGAAACTAATATACTGACTAAACTGAGAGGCTATGAAGCTCAGAAAGCGTTAAGACAGGGCTTAAAGTTTAATGTAGGAACTGCAAAAATCAGATCTTTTCAGAAGGGATTCGAAATGAGCACACCATGACAGGATATGCTGACCTCTGAACTGGGCCAGAAGGTGGGCAAAGATAGTAGGTTACCCTACCTATCCTCTAAACAAGCACAACCCTGCAATGTCGGCTTCTTGAATGTCATTCACTCAAAATTGTTTTCGATCAGGACACCGTATAGGTGTTAATCGAGATTTGCAACATGAGATGAACTGCTGAATGTTACCCTAGGTAAAAAAATCCACCGCAGGAATTCGACAGTTTCCCACAAAAATCAAAATGTTTTGCAGCAACACAAGAATTTAGGAACCCCAGTACAGAAAAAGCTTTTGACGGCAAAAATTTAAAGCACATAGAAAGATTGGGCAGAATGTCAAGTTGAAAGGAGGACAGAGAAAGGGTGTGATGGAGGAAGGAAGAAGCAGATGCAGGCTAGTGAAAGGCCAGGCCAACCACACCAGTTTTAGTAAAGCATTATTGTGAAAGGACAAACCACGAAGCCTGACACCCGACATGTGATCAATCACATGAAGAAGCTGCTTACAGTCACTTCGCATTCCCATGTTAAGGCACTTCTGCAGTCGACAGTACTGGCAGCGGTTTCGGTGATGCTTGGTCACTTCGCAGTTCTTTGCACCTCGGCACTGGTAGCCGAGCTGTTTTCTAATCGAACGTTTGAAGAAACCTTTGCATCCTTCACAACTGATAGCTCCGTAATGACGGCCTGAAAGAGATTACACCCAAGATAATCATAATGGTCACTGCCAGTAAGAAACACAACTTCTTGCTCTGTTTTAATCAAAGTACTTTGAAAACAACTGGGCATAATCAAGAATTTAGTATTCTGCAAAGATGAAAAGCTGCAGGGGTACTTGGAACTTGGCACATAGCAACAACCCATGTGAGTAAGGTGGTTTGTTCCAATCGCATTTCATTGTCTCCACCTGCTTTTTCTGTCTTTCAAAATGAAAGATGTGCTCAGGTAGGCCCTACCCACTGTGCAAGATTAAAATCTTAGTTAAACAACGGTGCGACATTCTGCCCTGAAAACAGAATGAATTTGCAGATGGAAATTTGTCCCAGGAGAGAGGTCTGTAATGCGGAGTAACCTGCCAAGATAGAAAAACGTTACCTAATCAGAAACAGTACACTTCTAAACTGAATTGGGCATCACAGCAATGCCAATAACTGCTAAAATATGAAGAATGTTGTGAGGGGTCGTTAGGTTAGGTTAGGTTAAAGTAAGTTAGGTTAGAGTAGGTTGGGTTAGGTTAGGTTAGGCTAGGTGAGGTAAGGGTTCTCTGTGCAGTGTACCTTTACTGAAAACAACCAAATGAACCTACACGAAAAACAACCTCGACCCAATCTAATCCAGTCTTACCCTGACCTAACCTACTCTAACCTAACCTAACCTAACCTACTTTAACCTAACCTAACCTAACGACCCAACCGAATCCACCTAACTTAACTTAACCTGTCCAAAGCGCCTGCATTAACCCATCTCAACCGACTACCCACCTCCGGAGAAATAAGGCACACCCTGTGCCGTATGCTGGTGCCAAAGGGGGGACACTATTGCACGGCTAAGGGTACTGCTGTTTTCTTAAAAACTGTTCCCTGTTGCCGTGCAATTGTGTCCCCCCCGTATAAATGACTTAACCCGAGACAAATATACGAATTCAGCAAAATTTTCGTCGATCCTTCCCACGTTCCAGGCATGCCAGATCACCTTAATAACTTGCAGCATGGTTGCATTTGCATCAAAACAAAACAAAAAAAGTATGTCAGATTTAGGTATCAAAAACGGTCAGCTCCACTTTATACCACTAGTCCACCAAGTTGTCACGAGATGGTTCAGTACTTCTGTTACCTGACTCCTTGCCAAACCTTTTCGAACATTGGAATTCACAGGGTACATGCTAAGGGGCACCATTTGGAATCAATGCGCCACAAAATATATGACATTCGATCAATGTGTGAGCATCAAGTACTGTTGAAAATGGACGGTGCCTGAATTTGCCTGACATCCAGAATTTTACACATGTTCGGACTGTGCAACAGATTTGGCAGACCTTTGTATCCACACAAGGCAAACATGGCTCGCAGTGCTCTCTGGCATGTCCATGTGTGTGAGAGGTCAGCATTTCCTTGTTCGAGGCCTCTCTCTATTGCTCTCTCCAACACAAGCAAAAGGCAAAGTAAACAAAATCATGGCATTTAGGGAACGAACCAGATGCCCTGTCTCCACAAACAACACAAGACTCAACCATGATTCCAAGCTGTTTGATCTTCATATCCATTGCAGCCGGAGAACAGCCTCCGCTTACTGTTGCATTCCCCGACTGGGCAGCACCTGCTGATTGGCTCACCGCCGAGCTGGATACTGTAGCCCCCGATGAGGATGAGGAGCTTTCCAGCGTTTCCATCAGCAGGTCAGGGATGGACACAATTTGCTCGATTTTCATTTAGGAAGATTGATTTTGTCAAGAGTACATTAAATTTCTATCTCTTCATAACCTGCAAAATTGAAGAGAAAAAAGAACAAAATAAGAGGCAATGATGGAGTGACCAAATTGCTTTGATGAGGAAGAAAAAATTGATGTTGTGACAGAGCAGTCGGCAACTGATGCCCAGGGACCAGAGAAACTGGAACTTTCTGTCCTGATCTTTTGACCTTAAATGAAAAAAATGCCAACAGGTTTGGAGAAAATGCGAAACATTCAGTTAAAAAAATAAATAGGACGAAATTCGTCACATGTTGGATACAAGTTCAAGCCAAAAACCTTTCGTTCATGGAACAACAAAACATTTTGGATGACCAAAGCTCAGCGAGAGCATTTGGACAGGTGGAGAAATCATTTGGACACCTGGGCTAAAATTCAAATCCGAAATTGGAGTATAGCAAATCTTCAAAACTGGAAGAAGTTGGGCAACATGCCCTGCCAATGCGCCTCATTTACCACTGATCAAACGTCTCAGGAGGGTGCGAGAGAGCAGACATTTTCACAACTTTCGGCCAAGATGCATTTTCGAAAACGATCGCACAAAGAAGTTTTTTGTTCCGTCTTGGATGTTGGCATTTGTCCTTTTTTTCCATCTGCAACATGCCAGACAAACGAAATCGACACAGGATTGAAGGAAGGTCAAAACACACTGGCGACAAGCATCTGAAAAACGGCCCAAACAGCAATTGCCGGGACGTTTTGGACACCTTGTCCAATCGAACGATGGGTCTGCACCACGAAGGAGAGAAAAAAATGTGGACTTCTGGAGTTGAACGCGATGTCAGAATTCCGATTTCTGATGAAAGTTCGCAAAATTGAAACAGTGAAAACTGAGCTGCGCCGCTGCACCCATCCCACTGCTGGATGGGCCAAAATTTCCAGAAACCAGAAAGTGCGACCAACGCACGGAAGTTTGATGTTTCTCGTCGCAATGAAAAATGTCAAATCACACTTTGAAAACAAGTTCACGTAAAGGCAGATCAACGCAGAAAAAGGCATCCATGTGTTTACCTGGCCTGCCGGCCATCCATCCACCAGTTCAGCGTGTGCCGGCCATCCATCCACCAGTTCAGCGTGTGATTCAATCCTCTCCTGCGGTCGCAAACAGAGAACCATGGGCCAACAAAACCGAGCAATCTGTGCCTGCATGTGAACGTGAACGATGCTCGGTGCAGCTGGGCGCCAGGGAATATTGAAGGTTCGCACTCAGGAGACCAAACAGTCCAAACGTTTGTTCGCTGCCGATGGAGATGGAGAGGTCGATGTTTTTTATCGAGGTGGAAAGCAAAACCAAGCCAACGCAACGCCGCTGGTATTTGAGAGGGGGGATGGGCATGGTTTGGTTGTTCAAAGGGCAAACAGAACCCGACCGAACCAAGTGGGAAACACGCGGCGTTGCATTCAACTCGAGCATCAGCCGACCGGTCGTCGGTCGACGAGTTCGAGTGGCACAGGCAGGCAGGCAGGCGGAGTTGCCAACGTCATCCCAAGCCAGCTATCATTTGCGTAAAAACATTCCCAAACCTCTCTCCCATGGAGCCTCACCACCAAGGTGCATGACCTTCACCCCACCGACAGACCAGAACAGAGCTCGTTGGCTTGGCTGGCTCCATAGAGGCATGGGTTGAAATGTCGCCTCCGACAAAATGAAAGACCAACCAACACAGGCAGAACTTTGAATAGTGTGCAAAGGCAGTTTCAACAGAGGGACACACGGCAAACTCGACCTCTCTCTCTCTCCACTCCTCTCTCTGACACACAATGGTATTTTGTTCTTGTAAAAAGATATTGCGACGCCGAAAGGTGGGGGGGATTTCAGAACGTGACAAGGAGTTCTTGTGCGGCAGACAGAGCAGGCGGCGCAATCTCAACAGAATGCCATCTGCAACAAAGAAGAGGCGAATAACCCGCATATAACCTTCGCCACTTCCCCCAGGTTACAACAGCCGCCATCAAATTGGGAGGCGACCAGTGCGAGCAAGCAGACAACCCAACAATGAGTGCGCAATCCGAAGAGCATGGCCCGCAATGAAACTGCATGTTGCCCGTGAACCAAAGAGAGCCCAGATCGCAGCGCACCACAGCATTCTTCCTGTGCTGTGGCGATCTTGCTCCACTCCCGAAGAGCACCAACAAGCGTCATCTGTCGAACCAAAGGACCCGTTGCTCTTCTTGCTTTTTCTTTGCACCTTTTTACCTGTGGCAGATGTGTGTATAAGTTCCCCCAATGGGCTCAACGACAAGACAACAAAGGGCCATGACAAGCGAACCAAGGTGGGAAGCACAGACTTCATTTTTTCTTGTTCAAAAAAGTCTGCCCTCAGGACTCCCAAGCTCAAGGTTCCCAGTCCAGGTGTGGAGTCGTTTCAAGGGCGCAGCAGTTCCCATTGTTTTCTTTCCCGGCGGATGGCAAATGCGATCCTTGAGCGTGCCTCCATGTCCATCCGTGTTCTGAATCGGGGTCCATTTCATTCCCCCGTCCGTCCAAACACGATCCGGAGGTTGGACAGTGGTGCTCTGCAAAATTCAAATGAGTGTTGTTTCAAGCGCATGTCGCAATGTGGGCACCAATGTTGCAGATTCCATGTTGAATTGGCCTCTCGGGCACTGCCCAGCAGGGAGCACAAATCCTTCTGCTCGCAAGGTGGCAATGGAGCTGAGAGCATGACATTTTAATCACCATTATTTTGTCACAACAAACTATTGCCTTTCCCGCAAGAATTTTCAGGCATTTTTTTATTTGACTCCACTATGTTAATTGCTCTGCTTTGTTTCAGGTCTTATACTATCCTTCATTTCAGGTCTGATTTTCTTTTCAGGTCTTATCTGTTTTTCTCAATTTCAGGCCCGAATACAATTTGATGTTAAAACCCTTTGTACTTGACTGTGCATGCTAAACAAAAACTGCATGCTAATAAAAAAAAAAATCAGATACAACCGCCTTGATAAGTTGATAGTTTGATTAAGACAGATTACCCACTGCAAAGTTATGCATTTACACGTCACTGTGGGTTTGAGGTGTCACTTGTGTGTTAATGTTGCTGTGTCGGGAGTCGGGCAATGCAGTCCTCCTCGATAAGCCACCGGCCGAATGGCTGTCAGCTCATGATGGTGGTTGATGATTTTGAAAAAATTGCGCAATTGCGAATTTGCCAGGTTGCAGATGCGGATTCAATCATTCGAGCATAATGCCAACAATTAATCGACAGCCAACAAGTTTGGTTTTTCGTGGCTTGTTGTATCCCAGCTTCAAGAATAACCCACCCAGGCCAACCTTCAGAAAACGTGATCAGGCAAGCCTCTGGCCTGGGTTGGGTTGCAACTGAGCAAGCACTGCACAGCAGCTCAGTTTTCGGCATGCCACAAAGGCCAATTTTTTCGAACCGCACAACCGAACATTTTTCGACAAATCTGTGTGCCAAAAGATTGTTATTTTCGTCATAAAATCGGACAAAAAGCAAACATACCCCGCGTCTGGTTGACAACCCTTTCCTCCACATTTTGCCGGTGCGAAAAGGGGTAGAAATATACGCGAGGTGTTCCGATAGTCTTTGCAACTGCCCTGAATTTTTTAAACCGTTCAGTAGCATTCGGTGTTAAACATGTGCTCTAGTGGGGGCGTCAGCTCCTGCTCGACATTCACTTGAAATTTCAAGCCTTTTGGTCAGCTTTGCCACATTTGGCCTTCCCCCGGACGCGTTTTCACAAACCCTGCCGCGACTTTGGATGGTTGAGAGCATTTTGCGCAAGAATGCTCGTTTGGGGCCCATTACTTGCAAGAAAAAAATATTTTTTTCTTATCTAAAGGTATCTGAACCTGACCTAACCCTGTCCCCTCTCGGAAAAAGCAGTGCTCGCTGGGGGCCCCGGCCTGCCACCTAAAGTCGCGGCAGGGTTTGTAAACGGTTACAGCCCGCGTTTTCGTTTCACACATTTTCTCTTCCATATATTTTCGAGTCGCAAATTTTCGCTATCACAGATTTTCGCTGTTTCAATTTTTCGCTCTCTCAGTTTTTCGCCGTTTCAACTTTTCGCTCTCTCCTTTTTTCGTTGTTTCAGATTTTCGCTGTTTCAAATTTTCGCCGTCCACAATTTCGTCTCTCGCTTTTTCTATGCTCTTTCATGGTGCATCCTGCAGTAAGTTGAATGCGGGAGGAGACGCATTTACCTCGGCCAAGGGAAACTCAGCTGAAAAGGATCAATTTTTGTGAGAAACTTTGGTTTATGTAGTTTATACGGGGGGACTATGGAAAACGGGGGGACAATGCAACTCAACAAACCGGACAATTCAACTCAATATGCCGCCGTGCCGGACAATTCAACTCAATATGGCGGACAATCCAGCTCAACGAACCGGACAATCCAGCTCAACGAATCGGACAATCCAACTCAAAGCCGCACAGCCTACGTAAAGGGTGGTCACAAAATTCATTTCAAAATCATCATACGTCAATTTATTTAGTTGTTTAGTTTCAGGCAAAGAATTTATTCAGATTCAAAAAAAGGATAGGTTTGGTTAGGTTAGGTTAGGTTTGGTTGTTCAGTTAGCCAAACGGAAATCAAACATCTGCATTCGTGAATTATCTCAACATCCCCCGAACAAACTACATTCTCCGGAGAGGGTTATGTAGCTCATACCGGGTTATGTAGTTTATACGGGGGATGTTGGATCCATCGCCACTCAAGTACCTAATACTATCGTAAGGAGACGGGCCTTTCAAGGTGGACTGTTGCGAAGATGTCAGTCCGCTGTCAGCTCCCGACCTGGTTCGTTTTCAGTCCGCTGTCAGCTCCCGACCTGGTTCGTTTTCATCGCTCTGCTTCGTCCAGTCTGGCTTCCACAGTCGAACTCGCCGAGCATTAAGGCCACCGCACACTTGCCGTGTAATTACTTCCAACTCTACTTCTTCATCATGGTGAAGCCAAAACCTTCGAAAGGCTCGCAAAGGCCGTCTAAAGGTTATTGTTTTCCTGACTGCCGATTCGACAGAAAGTACTGTGCCGAAGGTGGTGAAATGATAATGTGCGGTTCTGCAAAGACCGATTGTTGCCCGGTCTGGTTTCACGTTGATTGTGCCGTGCCCACACCGCCACTCATTGACGACGATGATCAAAAGTGGACATGCGCATTGTGTTCCAGCAGTAGTGTTCCTGAATCTGAGCCCACATGCGTGATCTCGGATCCAACTACTGTGTCCTTACAAACCGGTGACCGTGCTTTCGAGCTTGAACCATCACTCCTGATTGCGCAACAAAACTTTGAGACCTGTCCAACAAGTGAAGGTTCTGTTGAAATCTCACTTGACGATAAACTTTCCAATATATTCTCCATGTTGCGACAGTTGCGTTCAGACCTTGATGAAGTCAAGGATGCTGTGTCAGCTCAAGTGTCATTGAGTGGCACAAACGTTAATGAGCACAGCAAACGGTTGGATGCCCAGGACGTCCTTTTGGCGTCCTTAACTGCGTCGGTGGTTGATATCCGCGAGTGGATCTCTGCCAAACATTCTTCAACAGAGGCATCATCGTCAAGTTTCCATGGTGAGGGCAGTAGTCACATTGCCAACCCCAGATGTCAAGGACAATTTGGCATCAATGATGGATCTTGCTCACTTTACCCAACTGATACACGTAGAGGTGGCCTTGCCTCTCCAACTGGCGTTACAATGAACTCTCAGTCAGCATCCACCGCTCATTCTACACCTGACTTAATGGACATAACCTTCCCCAACTCATTCATTCCATTCAGATCTCCAATTTACCACGGGGATTTGGATGCTAACCACTTGATCGTAGGTGATTCCTTAACCAGATCGCTGACCAATTCTCGACAGTGGTCTAAGGACTGTTTGGTACTGTGTTTTCCTGGTGCAAAAATTCAGGATATTGAGCAGTTCTTCAAACGTTCTGATTTTCTCCATGATGGCATTCGAAGTGTGACCTTGCACGTCGGGTCTAATGACATATCCAACCGCTGCTCCCCAACCATTCTGGGTGGCAGATTTGATTCCCTGATAAAGATGGTCGGCATGAAGGCCGCCAATGCTTCTATCGGCTTCTCTGGTATTCTGATGCGAAGGGATGTGCCGGATCACCTGGTATTCAGTTCCAACAGACTAATTCAAGGGCGATGTCATGCTCTCGGAGTCTTATTCACCGATGCCAACTGGAACTTCAGCCCCCAATGGTGGTCCAAGGACGGGATCCATTTGAGCCAATACGGATCATCGCAGTTCGGATTAGTGATGGGTCAGTTCACTCAGCAGCAGAAGCACCACTCCAAACGGAACTATCATTTTTTGAGATCTGGTAATGTCTTGCAGAATTTTTTACTTTCATGTCCATCCAGCTTATTTCAAATTTGAACTCACCTCGCCAGCATGCCGATTTTTTTCGCTTTTGTTTTAATATCTTATCTCTGGCCTCCAGCGATCAAGTTTGCAATTCATATATTTCAGATGACTGTTCAACTTTTCGTAACCAAAACATTCACGCCTTTTTTCATGGCATTCACGGCTTTTTTCATAGGTCGGTCGTCCAGAAATTACTTGACTGTGCACGTAAATTTGGCTTCGCTCGCTGTTTATGTTCAAATTTGAACTCAACCAAACCTTGTTCATCTCAGGTTATCCCATGTGGAACATATCCTCGCCGTTGTAATTTATCATTGCGATCATCCTCACCCATCCCAACTGCGGTCAGTGCTCGCCTTCCTGCTCCTGCACAACCCAGCAGCAGGAGCTGGACGGCCAGCATTGACACGTCAGTTGCGATGGTGGGGGCAGGGATGCCATCCACATCAGTCACTGTTACTCCGAATTTTTTGCCTGCCTCCAAAGTCGATATGTCCGCTTTTGATACCATTCTTGCACCCGTTTCAGTCAATGCACCCTTGGGGCTACCTTCCTCAACCATCCCAACTGCGGTCAGTGCTCGCCTTCCTGCTCCTGCAGTGCAACCCAGCAGCAGGAGCTGGACGGCCAGCATTGATACGTCAGTTGCGATGGTGGGGGCAGGGATGCCACCTACATCAGTCACTGTCACTCCGCATTTTTTGCCTGCCACCAAAGTCAATATGTCTGCTTTTGATACCATTCTTGCACCCGTTTCAGTCAATGCACCCTTGGGGCTACCTTCCTCACCCATCCCAACTGCGGTCAGTGTTCGCCTTCCTGCTCCTGCAGTGCAATCCAGCAGCAGGAGCTGGACTGCCAACATTGATTCGTCAGTTGCGATGGTGGGGGCAGAGATGCCACCTACATTAGTCACTGTTACTCCGAATTTTTTGCCTGCCGCCCAAGTTTATGTGTCCGCTTTTGATACCGCCCCTCACTTCATGGTGGAGGGAGTGGGAGGACCTTCAATTTCACCTTCAATTTCACTTTCAACTTCAAATTTTTCACCTCTTTCAAATCCCTCTTTGCTCTTAGCACACAAGCAGCAGGTGTCCACCAACATTGTTTCATTACAAAATCCCGCTTTCGCGTCTTCCGCTTCGCCCGCCGTGGGGATGAGCGCTGTCCCTCTTCCTCCTCTTGCCATGCAGGCCAGCAGTGAGGCGAGGACGGGGGGCACCGCTCCTCCCTTCATGATGGAGGGAGTGGGAGGATCTTCAATTTCATCACCTTCAACTTTTGCATTTTCAACTCTTTCAAATTCCTCTTTGCTCTTTGCACATAAGCAGGTGTCCACCAACAATGTATGTTTATTACAAAATCCTACTTTCTTGCCTTCCGCTTCGCCCGCCATGGGGATGAGCGCTGTCCCTCGTCCTCGTCTTGCCATGCAGGCCAGCTGTGAGACGAGGGCGAGGGACGCCGCTCCTCCCTTCATGATGGAGGGAGTGGGAGGACCTTCACCTTCAACTTTAGCACTTTCAACTCTTTCAAGTTCCTCTTTGTTTTTAGCGCATAAGCAGGTGTCCACCAACAATGTTTTTTCATTGCAAAATCCCGCTTTCGTGCCTTCCGCTTCGCCCGCCGTGGGGATGAGCGGTGTTCCTCTTCCTCCTCTTGCCATGCAGGCCAGCAGTGAGACGGGGATGGGGGACGCCTCTCCTCCCTCTGCGGTGGGAGGAGTGGAAGGACCCTTAATTTCACCTTCAACCTCAACATTTTCAAGTCCGCCAAATTCCTCTTTACTTAAGGCGCTGGCCCACGATGCGCTTTTTTCAGCATGCGTGATGCGGATTTTCCCGCACTTTCGAAAACGCATCGTGTGACATGGTTGACAGGTGCGGGAAAATCACGCATGCGGGAAAATACGCGTCCGCACGAAAAGTTAAAATTTTTGAACTTTTTCCGCATCCGCACGGCCAGAAAGAAGGCAGGCCAGCCGCCTCATCCGATCGGTGTTTAATCTCTGTGCAAGTCACACGTCTTTGTTGCAAGATTGAAGATTGTCGTCCACGAGTTTGCAAGTCCCTCAACAAATTCAGCATTTCTGTCCCTGAGAAATGCTTCAACTTGTTTTTGGATTGTTCGAGCTTCCTGGGCTTGTATTTGCGATGCTGCGATAACTTTTCTCTTCCTTGCTTCGAATATGAGTACTTGGTTGATTGAAATTTGTTGTTTCTTGTAAAACGTGGATCAAGCCAGATCATTTTTTTGCTCGAAGCCAAATCAAGCCAAATCTTTCCAGAATCGGATGCAGGACCTCCCGGTCTACGACAGACGTAAAATATAACCTTGTACCCCACGGAGGTTAACCACGATGACTCCAGAATAGTCGGCGAAAAATTTGGGGTCGTTGTGGGTCGTTGTGGGTGATTTCATGGGTCGTTGTGGATCGTTGTGGGTCGTTGTGGGCGATTTCATGGGTCGTTGTGGGTCGTTGTGGATCGTTGTGGGTGATTTCATGGGTCGTTGTGGGTCGTTGTGGATGGTTGTGGTCGTTATGGGCGATTTCATGGGTCGTTGTGGGTCGTTGTGGATCGTTGTGGGTTATTGTGGATCGTTGTGGGTCGTTGTGGGTGATTTCATGGGTCGTTGTGGATCGTTGTGGGTCGTTGTGGGTGATTTCATGGGTCGTTGTGGGTCGTTGTGGGTCGTTGTGGATCGTTGTGGGTCGTTGTGGGCGATTTCATGGGTCGTTGTGGGTCGTTGTGGATCGTTGTGGGTGATTTCATGGGTCGTTGTGGGTCGTTGTGGATGGTTGTGGTCGTTGTGGGCGATTTCATGGGTCGTTGTGGGTCGTTGTGGATCGTTGTGGGTTATTGTGGATCGTTGTGGGTCGTTGTGGGTGATTTCATGGGTCGTTGTGGATCGTTGTGGGTCGTTGTGGGTGATTTCATGGGTCGTTGTGGGTCGTTGTGGATCGTTGTGGGTCGTTGTGGGTGATTTCATGGGTCGTTGTGGGTCGTTGTGGATCGTTGTGGGTGATTTCATGGGTCGTTGTGGGTCGTTGTGGATGGTTGTGGTCGTTGTGGGCGATTTCATGGGTCGTTGTGGGTCGTTGTGGGTCGTTGTGGATCGTTGTGGGTTATTGTGGATCGTTGTGGGTCGTTGTGGGTGATTTCATGGGTCGTTGTGTGTCGTTGTGGATCGTTGTGGGTGATTTCATGGGTCGTTGTGGGTCGTTGTGGATCGTTGTGGGTCGTTGTGTGTTTTACAGGGTGCCAAGGGTGTAACCCTTTATCGTAAAACACAGCACAAGAAGAACGTATTAAACGACAATGGAAAGTGAAAAACAGGGGATGAGTATTGAT